>PVJO010003267.1:0-126337 GCA_004026905.1 Hystrix cristata | reverse complement strand
CCCTCGCTGGTGATTTTTTTTTATTATAATTCACCCATATATCTTAGCGTTCCAAAAGAAAATTATTTTTTCTTATTTCTAATTTCATTGCTTTGAAATGGCGTATGTGTGCACCCTTCGATAGTTCAGCTGGTAGAGCACAGGACTGTAGGCCTGACAGACATCTGAAATGGCATATGTATTTAGATTCTGTTTAAGATGCCACTATTTTTAAAAACTATCACTAATGTTGAAATGTATCAAAAATACTTACAATTAAGTTTGATCTGATTCAGTGCGAACTTAATATTAGATTCTCCCTAAGCTATAAGGAATAAATAAGTGAAATAAATAAAATTTCAAACTCATATAACTGAAGACAAGACAGGTGAATTCCTTAAAGAATTCTGACAATCATTACTCACCTCCTTTCAGTTAATGACAAAGTCTGTTTTTTTCTTAAGTAGTACTAAAACCTGATTTCTATCTTTATATTTCTATCATCACTTTTGGTTAAGATTTCATCATCTCTTACCTACATTGTTAGGAAATGAAAAAGAAGAAAGTCAAGGAAACGATACTGGTTATCAGAAGCTTACTATGTACTGGCAAGTTTGTTATTTAGATGAGGATATAGGAATAAATAAGACATAGTCCTTGCCCTAAGGGAGCTCATAGTCTGAAAGGGAGACAGAAAGCAAACACAAAATTATGTTATGCGATTAGGATAATAATAGCACAAGTATGAGGCAGGGCATTAACAACGAGGAAGGAGTGATTAACCCCTCGCCAGGGGTGTTAGAGAATCCTTTCCAGAAACGCTTCTGAGCTGGCAGGTAAGGGAACCAGGCAGGCAATCCCGGAAGAAGAAGGAGCAGACTCCTGCCTACCACAGATGGACAGCCCCTGCCCACTTCTTCTTCAACTTGTGGACTCAAGCACTTCCAGGTATTCCACATGGTTTCGTGCCTTTGGACGTGTGTGTGTGTTTTTCTCTTCATTCCTGATGTTCGTCTTCTAAGTGATGATAGCCAGGGAAGACTTCAAACAAAAGAGAAACATGAGCAAAATTTTTGTTTTAGAAATATTTCCAATGTTCTTTTGGGGTTAAATTAAAAAAGAAAAAGATCAAGTACAACACTGAAGCAATAAGACTCTGAAGCAATTGCAGTAGGAAGGAACAGAATGAGTATGAGAAATGTTAAAAGGTGGACTCAGAAGTAACTAATAATTTACTGAGCGGGATGATGAAGAGAAGAAAAAAGGGGGGAGAAGATGAAAGTATGATGATCTTTAGGTTTCTGCCTTGAGACAGTGTGTGCTTGACATTGATGTCAGTCAGTTCAGGGAAAAGAGGATGAAGAGGACTTGGAGGGAGGCTTGATTCCATTTTGGGCATAAATGTCCTTGTGGATACATTGGGTAGAGGTGACAGGAAGCAGCTGGAGAATATATATATATATATATATATATATATATATATATATATATATATTCAATAAAGAGGTCTAGCGGAGGGATTTATATTGGGAGGTGTCATCAAATAGGAGATAGTTAAAAACAATGCACCGAAAAAGAAAAAATCTGTGTGAAACAGGGCGACAGATAGGCCTGGCTGACTCCTAAGAGAGTCCCTGCTCACTGCTATTGTAGAATATTTTTTCAGAGTATGCCATCCGGACAGAATATTACAGGTCCCCAAATAAAATAGATTTCAATTTCTCCAAACTGAGGTGACTAGGAATGACTCATCCAGAATGAGGAAGGCCCACCCTCAGACCGTGGCCCATAACCACTCGCCAGCCTGCAAATAGGATTGTCTCACCGTAAGAAGCCGTCCTGAATGCGCCTACCTGGGAATATTATTTGCAAATAGTTTAATCATTTCCTCTCTAAGTAATTATAGTAAGACTTGCAAACTTAGGAAACATAAGTTATGAAATTAGTTTGAAAAAAGAAAGAACATGGTGCAATAGCATATATAAATGAAATAATATTCTTCACAGTCTGATAAAAGAGGGACAGAAAAGAATGTATTTCTTCAGTACTGTGCTAGAGAAGGGCCACACCGACTGGCCGATACAATGCCTTGATAGAGTTGGCAGGGAGGGAATATCACAGGTTAGTAAAGACGGACACCTTCGGCAACTGTAGTGAAGTAAGAATCTCTCAAGGTCACTCCATGACATTTATTCTGATGAGCACATAGTAAAGACTTAAGAAATGCTTGTTAAACGAATCAATAACATACCGTTTAACAAACAATATTCTAATCTTAATTTGCCTTTCCAAGTAAGTTTCCCTTTTGGAAAGAAAAGAAATTGATTTAGACTTAGATAGGTAAGGGACGAAAGGATGGAGAGAAAAGCAGGGAGGAGAAGAAAGGAAAGGTTAGTTTCCTCATACACATTCGCTTTCAAGACCTTGGTCAGTGTGAATGGTATGTTCTAGAACTGTGGTTCTTAACTTTGACTGTGCCTGAGTCACTTGAAAAGCTTACAAATAAGACTCAACAAATCTCTACCCCAGACAATACTGATTCAGAATTTCAGGGATAACTTCAGGCCACATATACATTTTTAAACCTCTGTTGATGATTAATTCCATTGTACAACCTGGGTTGAGAATTGCCACTCTCAGATCTAATAGCTGCTGGTTACATGAATTAGTGAAGTTTTAGGACACATACCGAGATATCAGTTCTTGAACTCACTAATATGTAGGACACCAAGAAGCTCCCCAGATCAACTTGCCAGGGCTTCTTGAGAGACAAAGTCATGTTTATCTGCACCTTGCTCACAGTACATAACCCCAACCTACTCCGTAGATAGGGATAGAAACCTGGACTGAGTCTTGACCGATTCTTGCATTTGAAGGATTAGTGACTACACCAAGCTTAACTATTGCTCCTCAGTAATATCAGTCTGGAAAGCCTTATATTCTTGCTGCCATTATTGTTTTTACTTTCAGTAAACAAATTTCCAGCTCCTCTGAAACTATTAGGGCAAGTGAAAAGGCTGAACACGTTTCATACAAAATTTTAGAGACCTAATAATTGTTTGTGAAGGTTCTAAGTATATTACAATATCCCTGATGATCAAATCCAATATTTAGATTAAATTTTCATTCTTATAGAAAAAGAAAACATCAGGAAGTCTATCCCTTACCTGTACTCAGTTATCTACAAATAAACTCCTTTACTCCCAAATTCAAAGCTACTATTGCTGATAAGTTAGACAAATAAGGACTCCAGAGCCAGACAGACATGCGTCTGGGGAAGTAGACCTTGCATTGTGACACTCTCCTTTTTGGGTGACTTGCTTCATTTAAAACATGGAAAATTTAATAAAGGGAGGAGAGTCAGAAAAACTGTATTAACCCATGTCAGTGATGATCCAAAATAGTCAATACTTCCTGTATTTTCGAGTAGCAAGTATTCTCAAAATCACTGAGACTAGTTTCAGGCACACAATTTCTCCACTGCAAATTTTCCCTTTTACTTTCCAATAGATTAATTTAGATGAGTTTGCCTGGGAGCTAAAAAAAAATGTTTTACTGTCCCAATACCAAAAAATGTTTTTCTTTTCGTAGATTTGCTTTCCTTGTATGCAAATAGCGCTGTCTAGATACAAGAATGTAATCGGAATGTTTTTTATAATAGAAAATCAGCCAACTGGAAATCCTTCCTTAAGTCCAAAGAGAAATGTTACTGCCATAGTTGATGTAAATTCAGGTTATCTTTTTTGGTAGGAATAAAACTGGCTTTAGTTTGAGCAGGCTGCCAATAATGTTCCTGGAAAGGAATTGGAAGGGGAGAGGCCTTTAAGGTCATGAAAAGGAACGAAGTTGTGCCTGATCGGAAGGACTGGCTCAGCAGAGACCAGCTGTGAGAACATTCTTCCAGGGAAAGGTGGTTCTTGGCCCCAGGGAAAAAGATACATAGCTTCTGAAGCACACACATCATTTGTGCTTGGGATACGGACGGTCAAATGCTGCCTTCTGCCGTGATAGACTAGTCTGTCTAAAAATCTACATTTTATTTATCCAAGAAGCACCTACATCACTAAGTAAGCTAGAAGAAAAAGAAGGTAATTATCAGGATATACTCATAAAATGTCAAATTAAAACTTCCCAGATATTTTCTATACATTCCTCCTTTTTGATGACTTGATTCTTAGAACAGATTAAGATTTCTGGGCATAGTTGATAATGATCCACAAGACAAATTCAGAAGAAGATAGATTGTTATCTCTATAGATTCATATTTTTGAGTTTTATTACATTATGTACACATACATATGCATACTCTCATTAATAAGAGGGCTGATCAATATGTATCGAAGAACTTTTATGTTTAAGTGTCTCCTTCAAAATTTGAGGTTGTGGTGAAGGTTCCAGTAAGGAATCAGATGACACATTTAAAAATATTTAACTGAAACTAGTTTAAAGAAGGTTATTTATAGTGGAATGAGCAAGATTAAGGAAACCAATAAGGAATGATGAAATACCAAGACATTAGCCTCGGCAGGGGGTTATTACCATCACCAGACCTGAATGAACAAGGTGGGGGGCAGTGTTATCAGACAGTGGGGTCCCTGGGAGAAAACTCCCCCACTAGGACCTGTGGCTGTAGAGAAACTTGGTGTTTCAGGAAAGGAACAATAACTGGAGTGGGAAGGATGCTTCTGTCTTCCCTACAGTGAAATTTATGGCTGACGTCTTCCATTGACCAAACCCATCTGGAAGCAGAGAGCAAGGAAATGGATGATGCAACCCAAAAGTTAGTTTCTTAAGGCCCAGAGCAGAGCAGAGGTTTGAAAAGGTAAATGGAGAGCAACTACCTTAGGAGGAGAGTAAATATACACAGAAGAGCTAACTAATGGTACAGCAGAAAACGATAGCATTAACCCCACAGTGGCAATCTCTATGCACAACAGGAGAAAGCACAGCCTAGCAGTGAGGAGGAAAGATTAGTGGTCAGCAGGTATTCCTTTGGATGCAGGCCCTACCACTCGCTACCCAAATGTATGATTTTTGAAAGTTGCTGACCCTCTCCACTTCATTCTGATGAAAATAAAAGTACCTGCCTTATTAGAGTAGTTCTAAGATTTAATTGAGGGAGCATATGTAAATTTTTTGGCATTCCACATAGCGAAAGCTCAATCAGTACTAACTACTATCATCTTGTTATTGTCATAAGCACCATTATAGAGGTGTTAGCAAAGGAAGAATTTACCATGGCCACCAAAGTGAGAGATAGAATGGCTAGAATTTGGAAGGAGGGGAGGGAAAGTAACTCTAAAGGTGGTTAGTGAAGCGGAATGGCATGAATAAAGAGTAAGAAGCAAAAATTCACAGAGAATATTCATGGAGTTGTACCAGACTCGGTAGATTCAGTGATAAAATATAGAAAGAGGGGATGAATGGTCCAGGGCTTTATGACTCTTTGACTGTAGGAATAAGCAGAGAAGGAAGTCTAAAATAAGTCCAAGGTTTCTGACTGGAGAGACTGCAGAATTTAGAGCAAGTAGAAAATAGAGTGATACGAGAGGGAGGAAATCATGTGGGCGAGTGTCAAGATCTGTTCTGCACCTGCCATGTTTGGGATGTCTGTTGGAAACCCAGTGGAGACAAGATGAAGGAGGCTTGACACATATATAGAGAGGCAGCAGGTACTGTGAACTGATAATATAGATTTAGAAGTTGACAACATAAAATTGGTGTTTAACGATACTAATAGTTCCAAATATTGGTTTACAATTATGTGTTAGACATTTATTTTTCTGGGCATACCAAATATTTATCATCGCACTAAGAAAATATTATTTTCTCATTTTATGGAAGCAGAAACTGAGGTTCAAAGAGTTTATGAAATTGAACTGAGATTCAAAGAGTTTATGAAAGAGTGAGATAATACTTACAATAATACCTTGTTTGGTGTAAGGTAAACACAAAATTGAAGGTAGATATTATTAGAACCTAAATCTTAATCATAAGTAATCTTATATGGCAGTAAATATAGACTTCTTAATTCTCTGTAAAATAACTGTCATTTATTGTGGACTAACCATATGCCAGACCTAATACCAATAATATTGTAAATATTGTTTTATTTTTCTGTCTAATGACTGAGGGTCCTTGAACGCATATCAGTCCTATGAGGTTCTTATTATTCATCATGAGGGCCCTGAGCCTTATGAAGGATAAATAACTTGCCCGAAGTCAAACAACTAATATGCAGAATCAAAAGAAATGACTATTCAACTGCTTTGCAGAGGTAGAAATCCTCAGGGGGCAAGTCAAAGACAGCCCCTCATGACTGTATCTAAAAGCATTTGCTTGCTTTGCCCCTCCTCTACGGTTTTCAGTAAAAAGTGCTTCATCATCTACCTTTTACACAAATGCTTTTACTGTCTTCCTCACCATCATCTTCATTATTTTCCAAATATGAATGCTCATGGGGCAAAGCAAGGCTGAGCTGACGGCAGGAGGTAACACATTTTTTTCTTACAAACTTATGGCCTAAGAGGCCGAAAAACTACTCAGATTGTCCCTTTGTTTCTTCTGTTTAGTTAACAGGCCTAACATCGTGCAACTCCACATGATGAAGGAGTGTCATAAGACATAAGCTGAGGAGGGAAAGTGAATTTAGAGGAAATTTTAATGCTTGTTTAGCTTGGGAAAGTATCAGTTCTTTTAGTGAATTAATATAAGATTTCATGGAAGAGGTGGAATTTCAGGAAATGGATGGTAATTTCACATTTCACTGCATGAATCACCGTCTGGCTGCCGCAGGATTTGTATGCAAATAACATGCTAGCTTTTCTTTTTAACATGATGGCCAGCTGTGTTCTCCTATTATTATGTGGACCACTCTGTGGTTTTCATAATGTTCACCTAAATAAATTATTTGGATTATCATATTGTTGGAAATATATTCAATGAAATAAAATATTTCCAGCCAAATAAGAAGCTTGTAAGCTTTAGTATTTGCTAAGTCTCTATTGAACAGTCTGACAGTTTCCTCTGTCCCTCACTTAGTAGTGCCAACACAGTTTAGATGGAAAATATTATCATGGGAAAGATTATCCATTAAAATGATTAAGATGGTTAGTTTTTCTTTAAGCCAGTGCCTTTCTGTTGAATTGTTAAAGAATCTTTGCAAATATTTATGATCCATAGAACAATGCTTGTTATGTATTTAGCTTTTATACCACAAAAAATTTAATTTTAAGTTCACACAAAAGTCCCAATTAGTTTTGTTCACTTTTTAAATTTTTACCACAACAAGCTTGACATTTTTTTAAAGTCTTCAGCCAGTTGTTTTGGAATTAATTTAACATAGCTTTGTAAATTTTCCTATATTGGACTAGGAGGACAAACAAACTCAAAATGCAACCCAAACCAATGACGCAATTAAATATTTATTTGGATTCACTCTTAACTATTCTCTAGAACTACATATTTCTAACATATGCATACAAATACAGATGCAGGTATGGCTATATAATATACTTTCTTCATATACCCACATAAAATTACTTTGAGGATTAAATGATATAATGTATTAACCCTAACCATAATAGCAACATTTAAAGTTATTGAATTATTTTTGCCACTGTAGTTTCATATGTAAAGACCAAGTTCCAGTAAATGTCTTTTTATAGAAGAGAAAAATAACAAATTCGCTTAATAGGATAATGCTTCTTGGCTCATTGCAATCATTTGTTGGTTTTAACTGAGATGTTAATTACCATCATCTATAATATGCTTAAGTTTCACAACTTGACAAGTGCTAGTGAATTTCATTCTTTGGCAGCTCCCAACAGGAACTTATTTACTCAGTGTGCTCATGCTTAATTGTTATACTCATGGAAAAAGATTTTTCTTAAAACTAAGAAATTATTATCCTTCATAATCCGTATAACAGAACTATAGTCAAAACGGTTCTTCATCTTTTTTGACATTCCTCATTGGTCATTGGCCTAAAAATATCTTGAATAACAAATTCATTAATCATTTATTTTGGGATTGATAATGCAAAATTATTTAAGTATGCAACATTTTACAATATTTTTATTTCTGAATCTTGCCCCCATCCCATCCACAGCACTGGGGCCCAGGATTCAGAGCTAAGCAGGTGCGTACTACAGAGCTACACCCTCAGCCATGCTTTCCTATTTTTATTGATTGTGCTACACAATTTTTTAAAAAAACTGGTGACAGCTAAAATTATAAATTGAGTTATATAATTTTAAGATCTTAATTTCTTCTGTGTATTATTTTCCATTGGCTGAGGCATAAAGTAAGAATAATTAGGAGCGTTTTCCAAGGGCTTGGAAGCCCCACGCAGTACAATCAGATCCAAACGTCCTGCAGATAACATTTCAAAGGGTCATCTGTCCTTATTCTCTTCAAGAGAGAGACTCGGACTATAGTAAAGGAGCATAAGAGCATTGCAGTTCTCCAAAATTATCCAACCCCAAAAGCTGTTGTAATGAACTGCAATGATGGAACTTATTGTTCACACCAAGGAGGGGAGTGGTGCTAGAGATGGATCACAAGCCAGTTTTTCCTGGAAAATTACCTTCAGTCAAAGTGAAAGGAAGTTAAATCATGTCACAACTTGCACACACTGTCCTCAGAGTTTCCAGGTAAGAATACTTGGCTTCCAGACAACCACACGAGACTGAAACTTTCAGAGGATTACTTCAATTGTTTCTCTGAGGAGCTTTGCTCTTTTTCATTCATTATTTTAAAAAATAGTGGCAACATACTTCTAGAATTAAAAAAAAAATCCCCATTTCTTCCATCATGTTATAATTCCTCTTAGGTAGTTATAATAAGACTGAATACCTCCATATTTGGTAATATTAAATGGCAGCAGAAATAACATTTTATTGTAATTTATCGCTGATGTCTGAATTAATTTGAGTAAACTGGAGGAAGTAATGAAAGAAGACATCATGCAGTTATGCAACACTGAAGGTTCTGAATTCAGAAATTGTCAAATTTGGAAACTGTTGCTGTAGCTTCTTTATTACAAAGACAGTGCAGCAGGTACAGTGATGCAAGCTTATAATCCCAGCTATTTAGGAGGCTGAAGCAGGAGGATTGCAAGTTCCATGCCAGATCTTGACTTAAAATAAAAAGGATGTTTCTCAATGGTAGAGCTCCTATGGGTTTAATCCCCAGTGCTGGGGGAAAAGGGGGAAAGGAAGGAAAAGGAAGGGGAGGAAAGAGAAGGGAAAGGAAAGGAAAGGAAAGGAAAGGAAAGGAAAGGAAAAGGAGAGGAGAGGAAAGGAATGGGACTGTAGGGGAAAGGAGCAGAGAGGACAGAAGCGGCAAAGGGAGGAGAGGAGAGGAGAAGAGAGGGGAGGGAAGAGAAGAGAAGGGAAGGGAAGGGAGGGAAGAGGAGGGGAGGGGAGGAGAGGAGAGAGACAGACAGTGCACTGTAGAAAACATACATATCTCCCCAAAAAACAAGTGATGAAAGACTATGTTCCTAATAGAAAAAATAGGTAGGTAAATTAAATACCATACAAATTTGTGACAGAGGAGAATATTATGGAAGTTAAAAATATGGCAGTTCTAAAAGCTGTCAGACAAAATCTATAAATGAAACTTTCTTGCTGAAATTGTATCCATACTAATGTGACAGATCTGACCATGGGGATTCAGTTCCAGGAAGCAGCCTATCACATCAGTCATTTTGCTCCCTCTGCACCTAATCCCGCTCCCATTAAATCTATTATTTTCTCATTTTTAACCTAGAAAAGCCTCTGAAGAAAGATAGGGCTCATTGGAATATTAAAGTTTTGATTCCAAATCTGTAAGTAAGAAAATTACTTTCGAAAAAGATACATTTTGAGTATCACAGAGTTTTTTCCACCTTCATCCAATGTGGCGTACGTATGTGTCCTGTGGTTACCTGGGCTTGTGTCATTCTTAACTGTCTACCTGCCTCATCCACACACACCTACCCTTCAAGACTGGGCTTAGCCATCTGTCTCTTGGGTAATTCTTTCCTACTACTCCCAGCATGCCTAGATGCTCCTTAAAACTCTCAAACTGTCTGTATTGTGATTATGATTACTTGCCTGCTTCCCCTCTAGATAGTAAGTTTCTGCAGGATGGAGGCTTCACTATTCATCACTTTCTCTCTAGCACCCAAGAGCAAGCCTAGCACAGAAGGTTTTCAAAATACATGGACGTGTAGATTCTGAAGCCATCAAGAAGGGCACTCTCATTTGTATGAAGGCTACTTTTCATGATTAATAACTTTAAAAATTACACTGAAAATTGAAAATTTAGAGCAACAAAACTCAGGTGATGTTATTTTTTTAAAAACTTGGGAAGTCAAGGAGGAAAGCAAAGGCTTATCCACACAGTGTGTATTTTTTAGAATTAAAAATATGTCACAGTATGACCTTACATTCTTAAAAATAATAGATTTGCCTTGTATATCCAAAAGGAATGTGAGCTTTGAGTGGTTGTTTTAATCTATGAAATAAGAAGGATTTTGGCATGAAAATAAGAATTGTTCGGTTATATGATACCTATCTAGGCAAGATGTCCTTTGTTAATATTCACTTTAGCTCACTTCTCCTGTTAATTACCATTATTAAGAACCAGGCACCTATGTTACATCTTCTCTTTTGGACTTCAGTGTGAGTAGTACAGTTAATAATTATTCTGATTATAAGGACTGTTATAAGACTTAGAGTTAATAAGATACCATATCAGTATAATATCACGAGGATAAAGTATTATTAAATACTGTATAAGCATAGAAAAGTTTTCTTAAACCCAAAGAATCAAGGATAAAAATTGGCAACAGTAGAGGTCCCGGAAAAGGAATTATACCAACTTGTCATTATGGGTTTATTTACTATGTATTCTTTTTCTGGGAACATGGATAACTTATCATTACAAATTAAAGGAAAGCCACACTTAACAGTGCTTTTCAAAATAATTCAAAAGACAGACTTCAGCCTGTATACCACATAACCAAGATAATACCTAACAAAATAAGTAACTCTCTAGACATCAAAGTTTCTCTTGAGTAACTAGTTATCTTGTCTGTACTTTTGGGACTCCTGATTGTTTTGCTTTAGCCAGTGGTGGCTTGATATTATTGTCCCTTTCTTGTTTTAGCTAATGGTTTGTTGTGTCCTGTGTTTCTAATGTTTCTGGACAGTGGTTCCTGAATGTGTAAAGTATAAAATAAAAACTATAGCCTTCTGTCTCAGGCACGCCATGAAAAACAAAGAGACCAGGTCCAAAGATCACCTCGAGCCCCTTGGGAGACAAAGCTCAGGACTGATTATAAAATGACATCTCAGAGAAGCCCCTCTCCTGGGTGCAGCTTAAGTGCCAACGTGGGAGCCTCATGTTCCACAGCAAGAAAGTCACTGGGTTTTTCGTCTTAAGACAAGATAAAATAAGTTGACAACTGTATGTGCAACTTTACTGACTAGAAAATACCTTCATGCCCATTATTTCATTCCTCTCTCTCCATCTCCCTTTGAGACAGGGAGAAAAAGTATTATTTCCACTCCATATTTACTAGATGAGGTCTTGTGCTTTGTTCACACAATTCCAGAGAAAAAAATTTAGCCCAAACTCCTTCATAGATCTTGCACCCTTTCTCCTGCTGACCAAAGCCTCGGAATTGTGTTCTACAGAGTATTAGCTTCGTGTGATACTATTTAATAGAGTTCCATTGTCAGAGAAGGTAGGACACACTGTAGTAAGACGGCCTAGCCACTTTCCCTTCTGCAGGCCCTTACTTAATATGGCAGCATGGGACAGGGGTATGAAAGGAGGGAAATGTACCATAGTCCCAGAACCTACTTCACCAGAATTGCCCGTAAGAAATCAGTAAGATGAATACATTTGGGTGGAAACTACCCTATATCATATTTATCGAACAGCACAGATGTTTTATTAGATACTTAATAGTCCAAAATTCTCTGGTTCTCCCCACAGCAGCTGGCCGCTGCACTGGGGCCACGACCACCAGCAGTGGAAGGAAAGGGACAAGGCAATGACTTTGGCTTCCAGGTACCCAGATGGGTTCTGACTTTCACAGTCAAAGACCCAAGGATTAGAGAAGTTTGTTTTAATTTTGAAAATATTATTTGGAAAAAAATCTTCAATTTTGACCATGTGTATTATTTTAAAAGGTTGTCTTGTTTTGACTTTAGTACAGAAGTTAAAACAAGCCGCCCCTTATGTTTTTGAATTGTATTGGGTTTGTCAGAGGACTTCTCAGGGCGTTTCTGAAAAGGGAGATGAATGTCAGCATGTGGAACTAATAGTATTTTTAGAAAAAAAGTTAAAGGAATATTATTGTGTGTTATGTGTGCTCATTCCCGGGGGACCTACACAGCAAAATAAAAAAGAAAACCTTCCCACCACTGGTGAAACAAATGAAAGATTCTGTTTTCACTGGCTTATAAAATAATCCCCCAAATATTTAGCAACAGTATTTTTATTTGTCTCATTTCAGATGCTTCATGGGGATAAAACATTGAATTTACAAGTGGAAAATAGCCATACATAGAATTTCAACTGTCCAAATTGAAAACTGGTAGCAGCCCATGTTTTTAATTAATAACATTACTGCCATTCACATGGGATTAACGCTAGTGAATGTGCTATAATCTCATTCTGAACAGAACTTCCAAATAGAGAGAAGGCTGCAGAGACAAATGCAATAGATACATTACTGTGGGTATAGATTTTTTTTCCTAAGATAATTGAAATACTTAACTGGTAGAGAAGAACTGTGAATATAAAGAATATACCCATATCCTTAAATATAAGAATCAATTTAAAGGGATAAGGACCAATTCAGTGGCAGGGCCAAAAAGCAAATTACTGGACACTCAGTCCTGAATCCCAGGACCAACACATTGGGTATTTCCTAAAGCTTTCCCTAAACCTGTTTCTTATTTGTAAAATGGAGATAGTCATGCCTATTCCTCAGAGGAGTAATTAGGGTGAAATAAGATTATGTATGTGGGGGTTGGGATTTAGCTTATGCGGTAGAGTGCTAGCCTAGCAAGCACAAGACTCTGAGTTCGATCCCCAGCAGACCCCACCCACCAAAAAAAGATTATGTATGTGAAAGGTAATTGTTTTGGCATAGTCTAATTACACCATAAACTATTCTGCTCATTGCAGCAATAATAGGGATGAAGCAGACAGAGACTGAGGATTTGAAAAACTTTTTTTTATAAAACTGCTGAATCTGCCCCATATGATCAGATCAAATAAGCCACTGAAAATGCTCCTCAGAAATAATGCAATATATTTAATTTCTTTCTAGACCATTATTTCTTACCACAGAGATCCTCTATCAAGAAGTTAGCAAATGGACCTGTGCCCTACTTCTGACTTTTATAGGTTTACTTGCTCTTCCTAGTGAAATGGCCCAAAACAAAACAATACTCTTTGTAAGTTTACTTGATACAGTAATAACAAGTAAATTAGTAAGTGAAAAGAAAAAAAAAAAAACGTAAACCAAAACAAAAAATAGTATTCTTCCGTTTGAAAAAAGCAGAAATTGAAAAGAAACTTACAAAATTATAAAATCATTCAGCTATGTGTAAAAAGAACAAAGATTTGTTTATAAAATCTGATTTAATAGGATAAATAAAATAACCTATAAAATTCAGGAAGCAGAAACTTCACTCAGTCAAAAAGAGATCATTTCACATAGTGAGGAGTGTGACACTGTTCTGGTAGCCTGAGATGCAAATCATTTCTCAGATGGTTAGCTAAACTCACGGATTCCAGATCCATAATGGATTTCTGAGAGAGATGAGAATGCTTGTAGTTCATCTTGAATTTTTGAGGTCTGTGTAATGGTGGGGAAGTGCCTCTCATTTAAAAAAAAAAAAAAAGAAAAGAAAGAAAAAATATTCAGGGCAAATTTATTCTCCTAGTACATACAGTAGGTGGGAGAGAGTTACTCAAGCTCCTGGAGACAGCTGATGTCAGCGGAGAAGCCGTAACTTGGCTTCTTACTCATCAAGAGTAGAATGACGCGTGACAAAGAGGCATATTCCTCATCTGGGCTTGTGGATCTCCACCACAGGCCTGGGACATTCTTCATCCTATATGAGCCTGTTTACTGGTTTTTGCCAAACTTTCACAACACTTTCTAGTGACCAGAGATACTCAAGCCCAGAAAGGAAAATGGAACCACTGTAAGAACAAAGAGGCACAATTAATTACTGTTCTCTAAAAGAATATCTGAATTGCTAAAAATTCACAGCATCCAGAAAAAAAAAAAATTCACAGCATGTGCTTTCCCAAAACAGTTGACATTTGCTTTGGACTAACTTTATCACGATCGGTAGCAATTTTCTTGCTTTCCGTTATTCTTACAGTACTCTCTTGGCTGAACGGCGCAGCGCCCCTAGAAGCTGGCTTGAGAAAGCAGAAGGACAATCGTTGACTCCCCAAATCTATTTATACACAGCTATTGAAAGTCGGAGGCTTTCTCCAGGGCTTGGCTCCTCGAATTAGAGTGCGAAACACAATTCCCATTAAGATGCCACTTCAAGCAAGGAAGCCGTGTTCATATCCTGTGAGCAAATGTGGATTTTTCCACTCAGGCCCATTTCAATGTCTCAGTTCCTGAACGCAAGAACGGGGGTGTGAAGCGCAGCGTTTCCAGGATTTGGGATGGGGGAATCCTGACTTGAGGAAACTTATCTGTTCTGAGAAACTCATAGTTATTTATCCCTATAATAATTACTCATTCCTAATTTGAGAAAGAGTTATTTGGGAGGCGAGAGTCTTGCTGCAGTGATTCATGTCTTTCTTTCCAGGGGATTAAGTGCACTACTGGACAAAGCACAATGTGAGTTGCATCATTTCACGCTACAAATGAGAGCAATATGCGATATTAAGGAATGGACGCTTTCCAAAGTCTAATTCTGCTTTGTGTCAACAGCAGGATTAGCTTTAAGGGTGTTCTTTCTTTCTCTTTTTCTATTTTTCCTTAAGTATCTCTAATTCTAATGCCATGTGTAAGGGACTCTGAGAAATGCAACCCGGACAGAAAACACGTGGCAAACCTCCTGTTTCTAATCCCAGAGAGGACCCGTAAGTGGTGGTCCTTTGATGTTGGCCTTTGTATGGATTGTGGGAACAAGGCTTGGGGACAGGGACTGTCTCTGAGTAAAGCTCAGACCATCTGTGAGCTGGTACACGCAGGCCACACGGACACTGTGACCAGGTAGAGAATAAACTCAGAAGCGAAGTGAAGACAGTTTTATTAAAACGAAATGAATTTACACAACAACAAGGTGCATGCATATGTTTGTGTGTGTGCCTGTGCACGTGTGTGTGAAATGAAGGGTCAGAATTACTACAAACTAGAAAATAGACATAGAACAACAATACAGAAAGGAGCCAAGACTGTAGGAAGTTACAAATATAAGTACAAAGGTATAGAATTAGTAGATGGCAAATGCCTTCAAGGTAGACAGTTCGTTTTCCTGGAGCAAAATGTGCCTTTATTTATTGGCAAGAAACCTCTGGGAATTAAATGACAGAATTATTATATTCCTTTTATAACAAGTGGTAACTTGCATTAGTTTAGCTTGAGAAAAACTTTACAGGGTGGTAGTGTGTGGATAGATGTTAAGAAATAAAGATATTTGTTCTGGTCCTATTATTAGACTAGTCTCCCGACCTCCCTGAGCTTCAGTTTCCCCAACTGTAAAATGAGATAAAGGATTCTAAATTTCCTTCCATCGCTGAGGTAATCAACATAATAAGAGAATTTTTAAAGAGCATTTTTGATCTTTGATACTATAAAAATGACTGTCTTCTCATTGATCTGATTCACTTTAACTTCTATATATTTCCTTCAGAAGATAACAGTGAAAGGTTTTTGTTTCTAAAAAGTAGACCTCCATATAAAAGATACAAACTCAAAGTAAATAGAAGTACTTGGATTTGGGGCTACAAATTTGTGTTACTGTGGTTTCTGAGGATTAAGTAAGTAGTTTCTAAAATTCTGTACTTGTTAAGTAAAAATTACAGGAGGCCATTGTTTTGGACTGAACTCCTGGCCTAGGCGCCAACAGACCAGGCAAAAACTAAAACTGGAGTCATTCATGCTAAAGTTCTAGGTCACAAAGACAAAACTATGCTGTTTATCTGACCTTTTGAGAAATCAGGATTAGAGAGATAATAGCCAGATTTCTCAAACAAGCCAGTTTCAGTTGGTTTGATAATGATGTTCCCTGTCATAACATTCAAAACAAAAAAGGTAACTTGATGTTAGTCAGTTATTTCCTCTCCCTTTTTCCTTCCTTCCTTCTTCTTTTTCCCTGGCCTGCCTGCCTGCCTGCCTTCCTTCCTTCCTTCCCTCCTCTTTCCCCCCTCCCCTCTCCCTCTCCTTCTCCCTCTCCCTTTTCTTTTCCTTCTTCCTGATGGGAATCTTAGTACAGAATACAGACTAGCTTTAAATTTGAGAACCTCCTGCCTCAGCTTCTTGATTAGCCAGGATTACAGGAAGCCACCACCCTGCCTAGATAAACTAGATTTGTTGTTGTTGTTGTTGTTGTTGTTATTGTTGTTATTGTTCTGTCTTCCTGTCCCTGCCTGATAAGAGAAGTAACTTTGAAATTACCCATCTGCCTTTTGTTTGTTTCTTTCTTATTTCTTTAGCCCTTTTCAGTTTATAAAACCAACCTCTTCTGTTCCTCTCACTGGGACACTTACTCTGTTTAATGGAATGAATGCTGGATTACAGAATCAAAAGTAAAGCCAATTTATAGCATTAAACTAAACTCTTATAATTTGTATTTGACATACCTGATTTCTTTAGACTATAGAATTTTTTCCTGCCCACTGAAGATAATTTGTTATCTCTTCTTGTATTAAAAAGAAAGCTAAGAATAAAGGAAGGAAGGAGGAAGGAAGGAAGGAACAAAGGAAGGAAGGACGGAGGGAAGGAAGGAAGAAAGGAAGGAAGAAAAAAAGAGGGAGAGAAGGGAAGAAGAAAGGAGACCAGAGGAAGGAAAGAAGCATTGAAAAATGTAGGGGTCTATTGTTATGTTTCGCTGCCAACATCCGTGTCACTCCTGAGACATCAGTGAAACAAAGGTCAGGGTCTCTTTTGTGGGCGGAGGTTTTACTCCCAAACATGCACATACAGACCTGCGCAGTTTACTGCCTCTTTGCTGAAGAGAGAGCCTCAAAATAATCCACACTTGAATTTATGCTTCCACACCTCTGACCGACTCCTCATCCTCATCTCCTCAACCTGCCAGCTGATTTTTGGGTCCCACCCTCCCTCCACAACTGCTCTGGCCAAGGTTACCTAACGGCACGCCACAGCAACCAACAGCAGGAACTATGTTTACCTTCCTGAAATCCTCTCCACCCTAAGATCCCATGATACTGATCTTTCCAGTTCTTCATTTCCCCTATTTCTTGGTCAGCTGCTAGAATTCTTCTTTGCTCGGCCCTTAACTGCCTGTATTTACCAGGCCTGTGTCCTCAACTTCTCTTTTCCTTGCACGCTCACAGTGGTGATTTCTCTGACACAGCTTTTCCTTATCTAAAGTCTGCATCTCTTCTCTGGAGCTCGGGGCCAGAGTTCCCAGCTGCCTGCTGCAATTCTCCACCCGCAGGCATCTTCTGTACAAGCATTCAGAATCCAGCTCACCTTTCACAAAAACCTGCTTTCTCTTCCTGCAATTCTGTTTCAGTAAATGGTCCACTCTCCACCCCACTATCCAGTTCAGCATAGACCCATCCTCTCATCTCTAACCTTGGATAAATTCCCTACCTACACCCCTCCGTTAATGTTGTCCCTGGTCAGGACTTTAGGACCATTTCTTCTTCAATTGACATGAAGACCCCTTTTTGTATCTCTGATTCCTGTTCCATGATCATTTTTCCACCACACAACCAGAAAGATCTTTCTAGAAAGAAATCGCCTAACACAATGTCATTCTATACCTCCACCCCCAGAGTTTAAAAGCCTTTCTGGGTTATCCATTGAGTTCAGGTTAAAATCTTAGTCCTTCATCCTGATTTATAAGTACTTTTCTAGTATGTCTACCTGCACACACCCTCTGTTCTGCCAGCCTGTATTAATCAATCACAACTTCAAGAACCAGCCATGGTCTTTCCGCAAGTGTGTTTTACAAATGTGCTCTGAGTACTGTATGGTGTGTGCTCTCCTCAGCTTGGCAAGGTGTGTGCATTAGGATTACTTTCTTGCCTTCTGTCCCCCTAACAGCAAGCCACTAACAGAGATGCCGGAGTCTTCCATCTTTCATTTCAGTTCTGAATAAAGCAAAATTCAATATATCAACTGAAATCTAGAATTTAAATTTCAAGTTGCTCGTAGAAGATACTTCAAATGTGCTTCACAATTAGAGCATACTTTATTTTCTCATCTACCCTGAGTTTTCTTAAACTATATCCTTTCAGATTTTTTTCTCAAGCAAGAAATTAAACTTTGGAGTATTTCCCATGCCCAGTTTCTAACAGTCACATTTTAACCATGCCCTTCAATTATCATCCACAAATTCCTTTAGAAGATCCCAACTGGTAGTCATGACTTGCTTAGACATTTTCCAATGCTATTAAAACCGAAGTATAAAAACTTAGCTCTTGCTACCAAACTAAAGAAGAGGTAAAGGACATAATTTTCATGTAAAATGCAAAGTCCACATACAGATTTTCTTCCAAGATAATTAATATTTAAATTTCTTTTGCCTTTTAGTAAGTAACGTTGTTCCTTTTATGAGTAATGAACAGAATTTACATGCTTGACTGTTTCTGCCCATTTAGTCGCTTCTCTACCTCTCACCTTGTGAGTTTAATGAAGGCAGGGAACATGTTTGTCCTTCCAACACCATGTCCCCAAACCAACTTTTACCCACAACGAACTCTTAATAAATTCAGTTAATGAATTCTAAAGTATTTTGTTTTTGTGCCATGTATTGTCTTACAAAAGCCTTATTTTTATGCACATAAAAAAGAAAATTAATTTGCCAGAGATGAGAGAAAATGTCACACAAAGTTATAAAAATTGTACTGGGTCAAATCTTTATCATAAAATGCCCAAAAGATACTTTTTCCCTTCAATTCCGTATGTGTCACTCTAAAGTTGTTAGATGCATACATGCCTTGTTGAAAATTTTGAAATTTGAAGTTATCTTTTGGTTAGCTATAGCTAGTATATTAAATGAATCTGGGATGAGTTTAGTAATGATGAATCTTGGCAATCTTGCTATGGGAAAGAAGGCACAACAAAGTGAATTTCTATTTCTAAGTGAGGAAGCAAAGAAAAACTTTTCAAGAATGACTCCACCTACAACAACATGAACATTGAGTTCGGAAGAAGTACTTATTAACCCAAATAAATTATTCAACAATAAACTTTCCCAGTATTATAAGTTCTTTTTCTGCTGTTTCTTCATTAGTAACCATTCATCAGGAAGTCACACCACATCAAGGGATGCCCACAATAGACTCAATATTCCCATTTAATAACATTTAAGCCAGCCATTGTCTTCGCATTCATAGTTGTTAAAAAGAAGAGAGTCTTTTAAAGTACACGCATCTGGTCAGGAGAGAATAGGATAAACCCAGAGTTAGAAAAAAGTGACATTTTTGTTTCCTGACTCAGCACAAGGAAAACCAGAATCTGCAAGTCTTGAGTTTTCGCTTGTGTGGGGTCTTAGAGTCCAAGCCCCGATGCAGACATGGGTATTGCAAAAAAAGAATGAGGTAGCATCTTGCTAAGGTGACCATGCTTGGAAGGGTCAAAATATGTTCCATTTTTCTGGGAAATGTCACTTTGTTTTGTAACAAAGCTGGAATGACTTCCCGAAGAAGATGGAGTCAATGAAGAAAAGCAAGGACTTTCCAGTTTTCCAAAAGCAGGAAGAAAACAAGTTAGAAAACTGTTTATAAAAACGAGTCCAGTGAAAAGGAGGCTCCGTCAACGATAAACATTTATTTTATTCTGCATGTTTAGTATGAGAAAAGAACACACTGAAAGTTGGCCAAGTGTGATAAGTACTAGTCTCTGCAGAATCCCTAAACCTTGTATTGAGAATGTTCTCTAAGACATTTTTATGTTATTCCCAAATGGATTAATAGTATGCATACAGAGAGAGAGAGGAAGGAATAAAAACAGGGAAAAGCAAGGGTAAACTAACATTAAAAAAAGTACACTAACTATGTGACTTACATGATGCTATTTCTTTTTTTCTAACGCATTTGTCTAAATTTTATCTAATCCCCGAAACCAATTCCTTTCTGAATCAACTGTCTCCTCCAGCACTTCATACTCTCACTATATAACTACATTCAGTAGTACAGGACTGTCATCTACATACTTATACGTTTGAGATCCATGTGGACACACTTTCTTATCTCTGCAGCTTCCAATATGGCTCCTTATCAGTGAACTATGACTTTCTTGAGCAAAGGTCCCTTTAATTTTCAAAATTTGTGAATATTTGATCATACAATAGCTGCTCTAAACCATATAAAACTATATTAAATTTGAATATAAATAGAAATAATTAATGATTTCTTTAACGTAAAGCAACTCATATAAATGAAGGCAATTAGCATGCAAATGGCATAATTAATTCTTTCCTTTTTTTAAAATTCCATTGGTTCCTAGTGTCTGTAAAGGTATTTCTGTTAATAATTTTTGCTGCTAGTGTGTACTGTTTAACTGTAACTGTCATTTTTTACAAATAATAATTCTTACACAGGTCTAATATTTTACTCACTATATCTGGAGTCCCTCTGCTGATACTCTCCTGGGTGTGTCATTCATATGTTTCATTCACGTCCCTGTTTTTATTGATCCATTTTCTTGATTCTACATACCCAAGGACTCTTCCCATTTGATTCAGTGGTAATAGTTAGGCTCTGGGGAACCTAAAGCAAAAGAAATTGTGGCCCTTGCTTCAGGGGGCGAAAGGTGATTGCTGGATCACCATTTTGAAACAGCAGGTACAGGTTAGTGGTGAGATTATAGGGGAGTCAAGAAAATGGAGAAGATTTAAGAGCAGGAACGCTGGACTCCAGGATCTGGCATAAGAAGAGATAAAAGTATGAGAAGCTATTGTTGGAAAACTGTCATAATACATATGGCTTTGTCTATGACATTTACTGGAGGTCTAACCAGAGAAAGGACTAGAGCAGTGGTGGCAAATCTATGGTACCCGTGCCACAGCAGGCTGTTTGTATCACTGAAAGCTCTAAAAGGTTCCTCATCTCTAGATTACAGCGTGGCTAAGGGATCAAATACCTGGAGAAAAATCGTGGCAGCAGTGGGTTTCCCTAAGAGTGACCAGCAGATCCCTGTTACAGTGACTAAGGGCTAAATTCAGGCCTGGGGTAGGCTAAAGGTCAAACATAGTGCTCAGGAAAGGGAAACTATAGGAATATCTAGGTGGTGTCTGTGCTTATTTTCCAGCAGGCAATACAGTTAAATTCAAGGGAGATTTCTGTGCTAAAAGGAAACTCCTGAAAGGTAACTGACTGAAGTTTCAAAGATTTCTACCCACAGCTCAAGACTGAAGTACAAATCAGGAGCCAGAGCTCAAGTCTTACCGCACTAAATAAAGGATAAATACTACAAGATGAGAGAGAGAATTATGACTCTCTCCTGGGGAGTGCACACAGGCGTAGCCAGGGTGCACCATAAACCCCACAAGGAAGAGGAAATTAGTTCCAACTCCATCCCCCTCCAGGAAGATGGAGTTATAAATTTATCATTTCTTTTGTTCCAGGTCATGGCCAGGGTTATGATTATAGGACCACTTGTATGTGTTGCATGACTTAGGAACAGGCAGATAAAAACACAGGGAAGTAAGGCAGGAAGTGTGGCGTAGGCTTTGGATGCCCCTATCATATCCAAGAGCCGGAAATGCCTGGTATACTGTAGAAGACACAGACCCATTGTTTCTGTTTCACAGAAGCTTTCCCCAAAGTCCCCCAGCACAGCGGGCAGTTACTCATTACCCCCACCATCATCATGATTACTGTTATTTCCTCCAAGATGCATCATCTTAGGTACTGGATGATAACCTCTCTGCTCTTAAAACATCATCCAACTGCTCATGATGGATTGATTTGGTTTAAAAGAGCTTTCATTCCAAAACTAGGCACAATATTTTAAACAGTACATAACTTAAAGGTTTATCAAATTTTTGTGAATGATGTTTGCAATATAGATGGGGTGCTTCCAGAGAGAGCAGAAAAATCTATCTGTAACTGGACTAAAATATATGGGGGACTAGAGGAGGAAGTGATAAGAAGTCTACAGAGGAAGCTGATTTCAGGTGTGGCCTGAGCCCGTAGTTCAAAGACATCACTAAGCACTGGGTTTCTTTCTTTTCTTCTTTCTTGTTTTCAGTGGAGGGAGGCTTGCCTGACTTGCTAGGCTACAGCTGTCCTTATTTATGTACATCCGGAAAGACAGACTAGCTCTGCCTTAGCATTCCTATGAAAAGACCAGCACTTGGCTGTGATCGGGTGGTATTCAGGGATGTGTTCCTTGGGAACCTATCACGGTGTTTTGCTAAGCAGAAGTCCTGAACTCACTCCTCCATCCAAGGAGGAAGCTAGTTTCTCCAAGAACCATGTGAATCTTAAAGTGGAAATAGAAGTTGCAATGATGGATGTAGTACAAATGAATTCCAAAGGCAGGGTCAGTCAGGGGGTCCTAAGGGGCAATCAAGGACTAATCCAGTTAAGGAAAGGAATTTATTAGAAGGACATCGAGCAGCTCAACAGTGTCAGAAGGCTGACAACCTAGCTTGGGTAAAAATGCACGTATTTGTTTGCAACGGCTGTCATAACAAAGCACCACAAATCAGTGGCTTAAATAACAGAAACTTACTGTTTCCCAATTCTGGAGACTAGACATCTGAGACCAAGGTGTTAGCAGAATGGGTTCCTTCCAAGTGCTGTGTGGGAGCTTCTGTTCCAGGCCTCTCCCCTGACTTATGGCACATGGCTGGCAATCTTTGGCACTCCTTGGTTTCTAGAGTGTCACTCAAATCTCCGGCTTCTTGTTCACATGGTATTCTTCTTGTTTGTGCATCTGGCTGAGTCTACATGTAGTTTTTTTTAAAATAAGGATGTAGTCATTCGGTTAGGATCCATGCTATTAACCTCATCTTCCCTTGATAATCTGCAAAGATCATTTCCAAACAAGATCACATTCACAGCTACTGGACGAACTTCAACATCTTTTGCAGAGGCACAAGTCAACACATAGCAGTGCAGGAATCAGATCACACCATAGCAGCCAACTTGTGGCATCTCAGGCCCTAGATGCTTGCTGCTGCTCCTGCTGACTCCAGTGGCCCATGCAGCTATCCCCACTCCTCAGTGACACTGCCTCATGCCAGCTCCCTGACATCAGAGGGTGGTGAGAGGGAGTACCTACCTCCTCCTCTTTCCTCTCTCCTTCAGACTCACAAAGTTGGGTGTTCTTCCAACACAACAAAGTCTTCAGTTGCTGGACAGCCAAAATTGAAAACTGTCCACTATAAGTGGAGCCCACAAACTACAATGTGAATCTTTTCTGGTGTCTATAAAGGGAAGGGTTGGAAACATGTCCGTGAGGTGTGCTAGGGGCTGGGGAACCTGATTCTCACAAAGAGTGAAAGGATTAGAGGGACAGGCTGGAAAAGCCAAAGACAAAATTCTCTGTTTTTTCTCCTTGAGGTGGCTCAGTCTGTCTTCCTCTATCCACTGAAGAAAAGAAGCCATGTTCGGTGGTTTTTTTATGCTCAGGAGGGCCTGTGGTCAGAACTCAGCTAAGATGTGCTCAGGAGTTACTTTTGGGAGTTCTGTTGGTGGAGCTCAGAGCAGAGCACAGAGAGAGCGTCGAACTGATGTCTGCACATTTGCTCTTCATTAGTGCTGTCCGTCCTGACCTGTTTGCTTTCGAATGATACCCTCATGTCTATGTCTCCAAGATAAGCTTCCCCGGTGACAGGTTAACTCTTACATCTAACAATGCTTTGACTCATTTCAAATATACTGCTCCCACTTCTTCCTAGTGACAACCTATCTCTATACGTCCATCTGCCTCATAAGTTGTATCTTTCTGGAGGTTAGAAGGTATCTTATTTACTGCAGTATTCTCCATGCTTGTGCCAGCACCTGGCATTGAATGCCAGGCAATTGTGTGATGAATCAGTGAATGGATGGATAAAAAGCACTGCGTATGTGCTGCTTGGGAGAAGCAGCAGGAAAAAGATAATTTATTAAATATTGTAGCTTTAAAATGGTCTCCATTTGAGGGGCATCTTTCTTCAGAGGAGTTCTACTATGATCAATGACCATGTCTTATTTTTATAACAGCCATGAATAGAATAAAATAATGGGACACAAACAGAGATAGGAGACAATATGCTTATTCTCCCAGAAATTCAGCTTGCTTGGTACTGTATGCTTATCTTAGTAGAGACTTCTTAACATTGAGGTAGCAGGCTACTTCTGCTCCTTCTCCAGTGAGAAAGTCTGAATGTGACCAGAGACAGATTTTGCAACTTGCACCTTCCTAACATGAACTAAGTTTTCATTGCATCACTTACTGGTATGAATTTTTATTCATGTTCTGGAAATCTCATTAACAATAATTAAAAGAAAACGATTTCAAATCCAAACTGAGACCAGAATGCAAAATATTCTATTCCATATTGTCTTGAACTCTGAAAATGTATTAGCTCAACCTTTTGAATTTCATTTCCTTAAAGTTCTAGAAGCAAACAAGAATTAATTTCCAGTAAACATCTGTCTTATTGGTATAATGCAAATTTGAATTTAGTTAGAAAAAACATCATGTTTTTAAAATTCATTTTCCTTTGAAAAACAAAGGCTCAAGTTTAAGGATAAAATGTTTTGGAAAACTTGATTCCAAAAAAACAAAACTTGAAGGAAAACTTAAAAATGGTTGTAGGACTTTATGAAAAATCCCTGATACTGCTGAGGCTCCCTCCTCTCCTTTCACAAGAACTGCTCCATACAGTTCCTAGACTTCTAGAATAAAATCCCCCCTCGCTTTTATAAAGGCATTTTGTTTCAGCCAAGAATAGTGGTGCACTGCTGTGCTCTCAGCTACTGAGAGGCTGAGGAAGGAGGATCAGCTGAATTGAGAAGTTTAAGGCTGACCTGGGCACCACAGAGAGACATCTCAAACAAACAAACAAACCAGTGAGTGAGTGAGTGAGTAAGGTTGTGGGTTGGGGATGTAGCTCAATGGTAGAGCACTTGCTTAGCATATAAGAGGTCCTGGGTTTAATCCCCTACACCACACACAAAAAAAATTTTTTTAAAGGTGTGTTCTTTCCCTTGTGATTATTCTTCCATTCTAAAAATCTTCCATTCATCAGTCTCATCATATGAATGTTTGAATGGTCTGCTTGTTACTATGGCAAACTTTAATCAACTGACCATCAGGATTCCCACTAATTTAGCATCATCATCATCATCATCATCATCATCATCATTATCATTATCATTTTAAGTCTCTTAATGGTCTGGGTAAGCAGTAAAATCAAACGCATTTCCTGGCCAGGAAGGTAACCTAAAATATACAATAAAGAAATAACAGGGAGTGGTTCATCTTTGGCAAACTGAGGGATCTATGCTCCACCTAAAAGCATTTAAACCCATGATGCTAGCCAGATAGAACACATCTGTGTGTATTTTTTGTTTGTGGATTTTGGATTTCTTTTTTTAACGTTTTGGATGATGATAATTAGACAATATAACCCTCCCTTTAAAGCACAAATACACAAAGTCTGTAGCTTACTCCGGAAAATACTAAAAATAAACATTTAAAAATACTTTCTGGTGAGAGGGCTGTTAACTAAAATAATAAAAGTACTAGTAAATGCAAACAAATTTTCTTTGCTGGATTGACCTATGAAAGTCCAATGATATACTGAATTTCCAAGAACACTTATAATTGTATTTCTCTTTTTATTTATTAGGAATTAACTGTGTGAGAGCTATTTTGGGCACATTTTTGCTTTGTGTATTCACTCTGTATGCATATTTGCTCTGTATATTTACAGTAGATACGGGTTTTTCTATAGTGTTGACAATAAGGTCAATCTAATCCTTTTCAAATTGCTATTCCTCCAGTGCAGCTCAAATTCAGAGGAAAAGCTCAACTTAAAAACATAGAGAAGGAGCAGATCTCAAAAGAATAATGAAAAAGAACAACACATGCTTTAAACAAATCTTAGAAACATAATTTAGACAAGACCCAGAACAGGAGGAGAAAATAAAGACTGACTAATGGCCAGTGGACCAGAGCGTTCCCCAAAGGCTTGAATCTGGAAATTATTAATTCCTATTTTTTTCTCTCACCTCCCCAAAGATTTAGTGTGTACATTGATGTCTGGAGCCAAATGCACACAAGATGATTTTCACTACTGCATCTGGTTCTCTGGGAACTCCATTGTCTGCTTTCTTGAAGCCTTTCACCTTTTCATCTGAAGTATGTTCTGGCAGCCAAAGATGTGTCTGAATTACTTGGCGTTTTTAGGAATCCCACTTTCTCTTCCCACTCATAAAATCTGCAACCTGGTACAAGGATGTTAGAAATGTATTTCCTGAGTGTACATTCTGGGGTAGGGCAGTTCAAGTGTTCTATAAGCCCACTCACAATGCAGTTTGCATCCCACCCAAAGATGAGGGTTTCCTTTTGTGAAATGGTCTGTAGCTAAAACCACAAGCCCTCTGGTGATCAGTGAAATCATGTCTTTGCCATCTTTGCTTGATGAATGAAGTGGCTATTAGATCTCTGTTCTTTTGTGAACAGAACACAAAACAAAGTGAATATACAAAGGAAAACCATACAGTTTTCAAGAGCAAAAGTACTCTAGTTGAAACAAATAGTTTGGATTTTATTACACTATATTTGGCATCAAACCCAGATGCTTTATTTTATTAAAAACATCTTTAAAAAATAAACTATTTATTAAAAAGGAATGAAAATCTTAAAATATGTATCTCCCAAATAAGCTCCCTTTTTCCCTGAACTAAAACTGAATAGCGTGTGTTACATAATGTGAATAAGATAAAACCACAATCAGTGGCCTTCCTTCTCCAAATAGAGATGATTTCTCAAAAATCCATGGCCTACTTGCACCATTTTGGTTGAGGATCATGTGCAAGATCATAATCACAATGATTAAAGTTTTCCAAAGGATGTTTTCTAAATCTTCATAGAAATAATTTTTCTATCTCAATTCCAAGCTACAGGAGGTTACTAAGGGTTAAGTATTTGTCATTTTCAAATATTACTTTCCATTTTTTCAAACAGAGTATTTAGAAAGTGATACCACAAGCATTTACATAAAATAACTGTGTCTGTTAGCCTCACACTACCTAATATAAAAACTTGGATATTTAATTAGCTTTTATACTCTTTCAATTATAAAGTATTTTTCGAGCTCATGGGGCGCCGCCAAGCCCCGGGCCTCGGTGGTCGCGGCGGGGCCGGGGCTCTGGGACGGTGCCGGAGCGGCCCAGAAACGGAACAAAAGCCAAAAAATGGAGAACCTGCTGAAATTAAGATTATTAGAGAAGCACACAAAAATGCCTTCTTATTTGTTAATAAAGGATTGAATACAGATGAATTAGGTCGAAAGGAAGAAGCAAAGATCAGGGGAATCAGCATTATATCAACAGAGCCTCAACACACAGGCCCTGGGTGGGAATCTGCCAGACAGATGCAACAGAAAATGGAAGAAACACTGAAGAATGTACGCACCAGGTTAAAAATTCTAGAGAAAGGTCTTGCCACTTCCCTACGGAATGATCTTCAGGAGATACCCAAGTTATATCCAGAACTTCCACCTAAAGACATGTATTAAGAGTTGCCAAGGCCTCAATCCTTTAATTCACCTTCTTGGCATGCTGAAATAAATGGAAACACTGCCTCTACAAGCTCAGAACCCCTCGCTGCACCTTCTTCTCTAACCTTACCATCTCCAAGCTGTCCATCAGAAGCTCCTCCTGCTTATACTCCTCAGACTGTGGAGGGTCACTACACTGTGTCTTATAGAACAGATTCTGGTGAAATTTCATCAGTTGGAGAAGATTTCTATAGGAATCATTCTCAGCCGCCACCTCTTGAGACCTTAGGGATGGATGCAGATGAATTGATTTTGATACCAAATGGAGTACAGATTTTTTTTGTAAATCCTGCCAGGGAGGTTAGTGCCCCTTTGTATCCTGGGTACCTTTGAATTGTGAGGTTCTTGGATAATTCTCTTGATACAGTTCTAAACCGCCCTCCTGGGTTTCTACAGGTTTATGACTGGTTGTACCTTCTAGTTCCTGATAGATCTCCAGTTCTCAAATGTTCAGTGGGAGCCTAGTGCTCCCTAATACAATGTTACAAGCAGCAGGATGCTTTGTGGGTGTAGTCTTGTCCTCTGAGCTACCAGAAGATGATAGAGAACTCTTTGAGGATCTATTAAGACAAATGTCTGACCTTGGACTCCAGGCCAACTGGAATAGGGTGGAAGGAGAAAATGAATTTCAGAGGGGTATCTTGAAGACCAAGTGAAGGAAGCCTCTGGTAGTGTTGTGAGTTGGATCCTTCATTAGGCCAAGGTAACAAGGATGTGCATCATAAAGAACAACGTAAGAAAAAGACTAAAGATACTTCAAATGAAGAAGTTAATCTGAGTCACATCGTACCCTGTGAGCCAGTTTCAGAAGAAAAAGCAAAAGAATTACCTGAATGGAGAGAGAAAGTGGCTCAAAACATTTTGTCAGGTGCTTCCTGGGTGAATTGGGGATTAGTCAAAGGTGCTGAATTTACTGGCAAAGCAATTCAGAAAGGTGCTTCTAAACTCCGAGAACAGATTCAGCTGGAAGAAAAGCCAGTGGAAGTTAGTCCAGCTGTCACGAGGGGTCTTTATATAGCCAAGCAGGCTACAGGAGGAGCAGCCAAAGTCAGCCAGTTCCTGGTTGATGGAGTTTGCACTGTAGCGAATTGTGTTGGAAAAGAATTAGTTCCACATGTTAAGAAGCATGGACGCAAACTTGTTCCAGAATCTCTTAAAAAAGACAAAGATAGAGTCTACCCTTGATGGTGCTATGGTCATTGCAGCAAGTAGTGTTCAAGGATTTTCAACGGTCTGGCGGGGATTGGAATATGCAGCTAAATGTATTGTTGACAATGTTTCAGCCAAAACCATACAAACTGTCAGATACAAATATGGGCATAATGCAGGAGAAGCTACACACCATGCAGTAGATTCTGCCATCAGTGTTGGTGTAACTGCCTATAATATCAACAACACTGGTATCAAAGCAGTGGTGAAGAAAACTGCAAAACAAACAGGTCAAAAACTCCTTGAGGACTATAAAATAACATAATTCTCAGAGGGATGGTCAAGAAGGAACATCAAATGCAGACACAAGAATACAGAAGGATGAGAAGAAAGAGGCAAAGAAGAAAAATAAATGATGAAAGTGCCAGGAATTACCTGTACCAAAACCTTACTAAATGGAGGAAATTTTGTCAAATAGGCAAATTTGGCATTCTCCACAAATTAACCCGTATTTTTTTTTAATGCATTCATCTCTATCAAATGACTGCCATAAATGTTACGGCATGTATTCCACTTACATGGAAAATAATCAGCAGTCTGGCATCTGGCTTTTAGAAATAATGATGTTATATTCTCAGTAAGTTTATTTTTGCCCTAATGTGGCTAGAATATTTTTGTAGTTAAAATAAAGCTTATAATACATGCGCTAAAAATCTCATTAAACCTAATGTTAATATTTTTCTATCTGCTCTCTTTCAGAAAGAAAAGTAGGAAATTATATTTACATAAACTATTTAGTATCTGGTATAAAATATCTGGTATTTAGTAACCTTACCTCTATTTATAGTGGGAAAGAATGACCTCTACAATACTGCATTTTCTTTTTGCATTAATTGTGGCTCTCTTTAGGTGTTCATGAGAATTGTCAGTGTGTAAACTAAGTAAAAACTATAATCAATCTAAAAGAATTCTCAGATTACATTTTAAAACTTTTTCAAAATAGGGAAGAGATTGAAAAATAAAAATGAGGTTCTACAAAATTATTTGGTAGCTTGCTTGTGAGGAAATGAGGTCTTTTTCATTTAAAATGAACAAAAATACATCTTTAAGTCTTCTGGATTTTGACTGATTTTGATGTATTAGGAATCCAGGAAATTTTGCAGTATTACCGGTATTTATTAAAATTCAAAGTGATTATCATCAGTTTAACTGACTAAAACCTTTGTAAAAACTAAAATGTAAGTAGTTGAGTTTACTGATGGTACATATATTTTTATTTTTTGGTTCAGTCATTGGAATTTATATTTAAGAGCAAGTAAGTTACAAAGGAAGGTTCTATTTGTGATCAAAGTAAAAGGTGAAAACCTTGGGCTTTAACATGCTGGGTAGGTACAAGTAGTTTCCACTTTAGCAGAAGACAGGATATTCTCTGATCTTTAAGCTGCAAATATGTGAGTAAATGCCCAATGACATTTTATTTACGGTTACTGATTTTAAAAGATTAATACTGGTGTTTGTAGCTATCATCTATATAATCATTTCTGAACTACTAGTAGCTAGTTTATTAGACTATTTGAAACTAGCTAAAGAATGTACTTTGTGAATAAAATTCTCTGACTTGCTTGTCCTCAAATATAATTATTGGGCTTGTGTTTCAGGGACACAGAATTGTTGGGGCTTTTTTCTAAGGCCAACAATGATAGTTGTTAAAGTGGAAATAAAATTGAATTGGTAAATAAAAAAAAATTATAAAGGACTTTTCAATCATTTGATGGAATCAGAATATGTTCTTAGAATGAGAATAAAATAATATATACAGTATCCATTCACTTAAATAAAATACTATGAATACTGTAAATATGCAGATATTTGTGGGTAGTATTTATTATATATAAATATTAAGTTATAGTCTGTCTTTGGAAAGTTGGATACTGACCACTTATTCAGGTACAAGTACATTTACTCTAAGAGAAAAATATCTTTATGTCTCAAACTGCTTGAGTAAACCAGGATATCATACTCAATAAAAATAAAACTAAAAAAATTAATAACATATTTGATGATAAGATTAAGAATCTCCATTCATGTATCTATTTTTTTCAGCCACTTGCATAAAATTTTTAGAGTAAAGCATCAGTTTAGGCTTACCTTAATAATGAAGGTTTATCTGGCACTTACCCAATTTGAACCTTCTGAGGAATATGAGGAAACTTGTACTCAACTTAAGCGATGTCCTTGTAGGTCACTGGGAGAGATAGAAGAAAATAGAAATGAAAGGCCTGTGTTCAGACCTCAAACCCAGTGGGCTGGCAGAACAGCACTTCCAGCGACCCATAATAATAGATACACAGGTATTCACATTTGAGTTACAGATCTTACAAAATAATGCTTCTTTGTATTGTTTGTAAAATGCTTCTGTTATTAAATTATGTGTTAAGGCTGGTCATGCCCCACATTTAAATTAATTTAACCACCACCATTGGATCACAATTAACAAATGGGCTCTGAGCCACATTTTGAAAAACTGTATCACAGGGTCGTTGGCTGTAAGGCAGAATCTCGCGACCTATGTGTTCACACCAAAGGACCCAAATTCAGAAGGCCTGATGCTTGATTGAATGCTCTGATGCCATCTTGGAATTCTTAGCCATAAATCTAACTGGTGTTGTAGAAGTGAAGTCTGGGGGAAGATGGAGCATCAGCTTAAGCAGAGTTGTACCCAGTAAGCTTGTCCGTGGTTCCTTACCCCCCATCCACTAGCGCAGAATTGCAGTACACCTGCAACATGTGGAATGCAGCAAGACTCCAAGCAAGGATGAGGTAAGTATGTTATGGCTATGACTAAGGAATGGAGAGGTCACTTTGGTGGACTGATATGGTCAGCTTGAGCAGAAACGCCCAGCTGGACTAAGTTGGTGTGCTTCTGGGTGTAGAGTATCTACCTGAGGACTGTTGCCAACACAACATAAAGGGGAATGGGAGCAGAAACTAGGGGCTGGCTGTTTCCCAGGAGAAGCTCTGTTGCAGCTGATTCTCCCAAAGGGGACTCAGCTGTTCTCCTCAAAGAAGGAGCTCGAGGCCTTGCTGTTGTCAAGGATGGCTGCTGTTGCTTCAGGGGAGCTCTGGTTTTCATCTCTGCTGTGAGCATCTTATCCTGGCCCCAGTAAAGATTTCTTCAGCTATCATCTGCAGACATGGGCATACACGGGACAGTGCTGTGGGCTCCCAGCCCTTGATTGGATCTTTTGGGTCTCCAGTGAATAGACAGAAACAGACATTTGGCACTCTTTCTGCATTTGGCTTATGGGTGAGGGCTGTAACTTGTAAATGTTATGTGTTAAATCTGCTCTCTTGCAAACCATTGGCTCTAGAAAGGTAACTAATACAATCACACTTCCAATTAGAGCCAGAATTTAAAAGGCAATGGCCTTCTAAGAAACTGACATTACCAAGAGACTTTAGTGTATACTTTCTGACTCGTACTGCTTCCCTGTATTAGCCAACAACTTACCCTGAAAGATGACACTGAAGGAGAGGGAAAGAAAGGAAACCCAAACTTCCTTCTCCTCTCAGTCCTTTTTAATAATAAGTAAGCCAAAGACACAGTCTTGGTAGGAAATATGTGTATCCATAGATGCAATATACATGGCTGAGTCAGTTTTATGCAGCGTTTCACTGCTCTGATAAGAAGGAACTCATATGCATATTAGTTATGAAACATAAATTGTGTAATTTTGGTGATTCTGCATGAATTACATGTTATTTTTGCTTTAAAACTAGCATTGCATAATATAAATATGGATGGTAAATTCATACATACAAGTATTTTATTGATTTTTTTTTTTTGTGTGTGGTACCGGGGATTGAACTCAGGCCCTTGTGCTTGCAAGGCAAGCACTCTAATCACTGAGCTAAATCCCCAGCCCCTCATACAAGTATTTTAAAATTCAAATTTTCTTTTCTTAGAATGACATTAAATGACAAAACAAAACAAAAAATACCCCAAACTATGACAAGCTGAGAAAGAAAGAGGGAGAGACAGAGAATCACAAAAGAAAATAGGAAAAGAGCTTTTTAATACTTTTAATAGCGCATTTTTCTGGCATTTGAATACGGAGCCCAGCATTTTCATTTTGTAGCGGGCCCTGCAAATTACGCATCTGACCACAGAGGACTGAACGATGCCCCCCACCCAAATTTGTCCATGTATGAGTCTCCAGAATTTGTAAATGTTACATAGCAAAAGATGTGATTAAACTGAGGTCTCGAGAGGAGGAACCTATTCTGGATTATCTAGATAAACCTACAATGCAATCATCTGAATCCTCATAAGACAGACTCAGAGTAGAGGACACGGAGAAGAGGAAGAAGCAAGGTGACCATGGAAGCAGAGAATGGAAGGTTGTGGCCACAAATCAAGGAATTTCAGAGCCACCAGGAGGTGGAAGAGACAAGGAACAGAATTTCCTCTAGTGTGTCTGGAGGAAGCATGGCTCTAAAACAGCTTCAGTTTAGACTTTCTGCCTCTAGAGTGTGAGAGAATAAATTTCTTTTGTTTTAAGCTATCCATTTTGTGCTAACTTGTTGCAGCAGGCCTAGAGAACCAACATCTGGTTTTGCCTCACTGAAGCCCTTTCTTAAGGTGTTCATGTAGATTGTGCTCTGGAAGCACTTGTCCACTACACTGGCCAATGGGGAGCTCTCCCTTCTCTAGGTGAGGACACTTTATTCCTCACCACAAGGATGGAAGTCTGCTATCATTTCACTCATCAGTTCTGCCTCCTTCTCTTGGCTTTGCGCTCTAAATGGTCTGGAAATGAAGAGCATATTTCAATGGGTTGTCTTGGTGTGTGTGTGTGTGTGTGTGTAGGGAGGTGGGGTGTTACTAGAGATTGAATCCAGAGCCTTGGCACTGAGCTACATCCCCAGTCCTTTTCAAAAAATTTTGAGACAGAGTCTTATTAAGTCCCTACGTTGCCCAGGCTGGGCTCGAACTCATTATCCTGTCTCAGCCACACAGAGGGCTAAGATTATAGGCATGTGCCACCACATTGGCTTCTGTGGGTTGTGCCTTGATCAATACTAGCTTCACAGGAAATGCTCACTGAATTTTCATTGATACACCAAAGGCTTGAAATACTGCTAAATGAAAATTTTAATTTTTGTTTTTTCCATTTGACATTTAGAGAATTTATACTGGGGAACGAATTCCACATCCCAATTTAAAATGAATAGAGAAACTCTTAGTATTGAATCTCAAGCAAATATATTTTATTTTCACAGAGGATTGTTTTTAGGGCCTAACTAAAGGTGATTTAAGTTTAAGAGGTCCACCATATCTCTCACCATATACTAAATTAAAATTAAAATGGATCAAAGATCTAAACATGAAGACAGAAACATTAAACCTTCTGGAAGACAGAATAGGTAAAACACTTGAGGACATAGGAGTAGGAAAGGACTTCCTAAACAGAACTTCAGTCGCACAGGAAATAATAAGAAGAATCAACACAGGGGACTACATTAGACTAAAGAGTTTCTGTACAGCATAAGAGTCAATTAGGAGGGGGAAGAGAAAACCCACAGAATGGGAAAAAATCTTTGCTAACTATTCCTCAGATGGAAGACTAGTATCTAGAATATACAAAGAACTCAAAAAAATTAAACTACCTAGAATCAATGACCCACTCAAGAAATGGGCCAGAGAAATGAATAGATACTTCACAGTGGAAGAAATACAAATGGCCAATAAACATATGAAAAAGATGTTCAACATCTATGGCTATTAGAGAAATGCAAATTACCCCAGCAAGAATGGCAATCATTAGGAAGTCAAACAATAACAAATGCTGATGCAGCTGTGGTGAAAAGGAACCCTCCTACACTGTTGGTGGGAATGCAAACTAGTACAACCATTATGGAAATCAGTATGGAGATTCCTCAAGAGTCTGAAAGTAGAAATCCCATATGACCCAGTCATTCCCCTACTAGGTATCTTTCCTGAAAAGCTAGAGACAGCATACTACAGAGATACTTGCACAACAATGTTTATAGCAGCACAATTTGTAATAGCTAGATTCTAGAAGCAACCTGTATACCCATCAATGGATAGCTGGATAAACAAAATGTGGTATCTATACATAATGGAATACTATTCAGCTATAAAGAATGACAAACTAGAATCATTTATAGGAAAATGGATGGACCTGGAAAATACAATGTTGAGTGGAATAAACCAGTCTCGCAAGCTGGAATACTGCATGGTATCCCTCATTCAGTGAGGTAAAATACAAAAAAAAGAAAAGGGTAAACAATGGACACCAAAAGGCAAAGTGTTAGATATAAGCTAATAGACAAAGGGTTCAAGGGAACAAGAAGAGGGCAAAGGGGGAGGGGAATGGAAATCCAGAGGAATAAGGATACCTTAAAAATAAGAACCTAATAACCCAAACTTAAATCAGTGACACGTACACTGGGTACTATAGTAACTTTATATAGTTGTGACTTATTGATGTATGTAGGTGGTTGTTTACATTGCTCACTGTCATAAACAAAAGGTACAATTTATTGTGGTCTGTAAGCTTGTGTATTGGCCTGTAAGTTTGTGTAATTTTGGATAAATTTTAATAAAAATGTATAAAAAATAAAAAAATTTAAGAGGTCCAATAACTTTGCTGTCACTATCACATCGGGGCAGTTTCAGGTCAACTGTGAACTTTTTATTCTATTATATCAGATAGCAGTGGCGCAATTGTATGTAGTAGAAATTAAAGCTGATTGGGGAAACATTTGGGGGCATCCTTTGAATAGCAATTTAGAATGGTGCCTACATAGTAAATATAGTACACAAGTCTTGTTTAAAGAACATATGGACCTTAATTTAAACTTTACTTGTGTGGAATTCAATTTTTAAATTTAAGGAAAAACATTTTGAGACAGGGTCTTGCTATGTTGCTCAGGCTGGTCTTGAACTAAGGTAGAGTCAAGTAATCCTCTTGCCTCAGCCTCCTCAGTAGCTGAGACTACAGGTATGTGCCACCACACCCAGATTCTAAATTAAATTTACTTCAACAAATATTTATCGACTTGCTTCTCTGGGGAGGTTCTTTACAATTTTCAAGAGTGGGAGTTCATAAAAAGGAATGAGACATAGTTCCTGTCTATCCTCTTTATATAAAAAGTCACGCACTTACATAAACAATTTCAAATTTGCCACTGAGTCTATTAGGACACATGCCAAAGATGTGTCAATGAAAAGAGTAATTACTTCTGAGAGGAATAACTGAGGATGGCCTCATTACAGATTGTAAGACTTGGGTCTCATCTAAAGAATGGAGATTTGTTACTAGCCACATGGTTTTAGGGGAAACATATTCTATGGGAAGATGACCTAAAACAGGCCAGGAGAAGGTCAGCATGTGGTCTCTGCAGAGCCCTGAAAGAATACTGATGTTTTTGGAGCTCGATATGTGTACAAAGATGTTGCAGAAGATGGAACATGAAAAAGTGTTGGAATTCAGTCATGTAGAGCTTTAAAAATCAGACCAAGGAGATCCCACACCATCCCATAAGATGTGAGAAACTCTGCAGGTGTCTGAGCAAAGGAAACACATAACCCGGCATTTGCATCATATTAATAAGGTATAGATTGATGAGATAAGGGCTTAGTTACAGAATCAGCTATTACTGTGGTCTAAGGAAGAGATAGGACTGCATGTTTCTGGGAAACATCTTAGGAAATAGAAGAGAAAAAAATTGTTCAAGAGACAATTAAAAAGTGGAATCAATAGGATTTAGTAGCTGGTGAGCTGTGAGTGTAGAGAGAAGAGTTAAAAATCATCTGAGTAACATGGCTGAGATCAGGGAGGTGTGCGTGTGAGGTGTGTAGGGAGTACAGAAGGTGTAGCTGTGGAAAGACACTGGCCGGAAGAATGCAGGTTCTGCACCCTGCCAACATTTTACATTGCCAGAAACACTGAGGTGTAGCTCAGGAAACCTAAGACTTGATACCACCAGATTGTGCCTGAGGCCCTAACAGAGGATGGATACTCATTAAAAAAGCACAAAAAGGAAAAGGAGGAAAAAGGGAAGAAGCTTTTGCAGGAGAAATCTTAACTCGGCATTCCTGGACCCCAACACCTCTAAAATTGTGAGAAAAAAATCTTTTTTTCTAGTTCGATTATTGAAGTATAAATTTACATAGTAACATTTATCTTTTTTGATTATACACTTTTATGGATTTTCACAAATACATACAGTTTTGTAACCATCACCCTGAAGACAAAAGTCTTTGAATTCAGTGCTTGCAGGATGACGAGGAGTCAGAAGCACACCGAGAAGATCAGAGAAGAACTGTGGAATGTAGTGTGCTGTGCCAAGAGAAGCAGCGAGTCTGCAGTGTGAATGAATGGAAAGATGCTGTACATAGCATGATGGTGCCCAGAGACTCTGAGAAGGCATTTCAGTGGAGCGCAAGGGAGCACGGACGAAGAGTAGGAGTGTGCTGGTTTGTGCATATCTGCAAGGGAAATGGAAGTAGCAGATGCAGACCGCAGACCGTCTTTGTAGGAAGTATCCTAACAAAGGCTGACCGAAATTAATCCCCATTATTAGAAAAATCACTAACAGGGATCCTTTAGAGGATGTCATTTTGATAACAGTGAGCAAGGTTACTGGTATTAACATTATCTATTTTTTTTCAATGTAGATCTTCAATGTGCTCTTGATTTTACTGGCATTTATTTGAAGTTTTCCTGCAAAGCAAATTCACATTACCACTGATGCCACTGGCTTGGCTGAAAAGAACTTTTGGGCACAGAGAGTGTAATTGTGGCCATAAGAGCTTTCCCTAAGTACATGTCCAAGGGTTTTACAACGTGCAATAAGTGTGCTGTCGGGAAATTTTACTAGTCAGCTGATGTATGCTGCAACACCACAATCATGACCCTTTCCCAAATAGTCTGCTGTTGTGCACAACCTCAGCTAATGTCTTCCCAGTCAGAAAAAAAGTAAATGCACTGAAATAAGAAGAATATCAGCATGTGGCGAGTGAGGATTCACCACTCTAGTTTTCACAACTGTTCTGCTTCAATCATAAGAAAAGCCATACAAGGAAAGGAGAAAAAATATTGCTAAAACTCAGACCTGTGTATTGAGAACACTTTCTCGTCATGAAGACAAATTTGAACACTGTAGCAGAATGGTCCATTTCTGAGTCCTTCTTTCTCTCTGTTCTTTGAACATATTGAAGAAACTAGGGAGCAGAAAACACACAGATAGCATTCTTCTCCACTGTCCCCTCATATCTCTCCTCCTCTCTCGTGCGTAAACACAGTTACACACAAACACAGTTACACATACACATGCATGCACAGACACCTTACATCCATGTTTTGAATCCTGTTAGCTCCACAGCTGATCTTCCACTGCTTTTGGTTGGAACTGGGTTAGACAAATACAGGGTGCAAGAATTGTGACAACAGTAGCAAGTTAGTTTAAAAGATCGGAAATCCACTGAAAGCCTTCTTTCCCTTTACTTGTCTTAGATGCTCTATTCCACTTAAATTCCTTACGTGCTCATGCTACATCCTAGAATGCATCAACAGCAGGTTGTTGCAGCAACTGTGGTCCTGGAAGAGCACAGGAATCCAAAGAGATGAGTTTGAGTCATAGCTCTGTCTCTAACTAGCCATATGACTCTGAGCAAGTTTCTAATTCCTCTGCCTCAAGATTTTCATCAAGTTGGAAACAAACAGCTCCTAACTCAACTTCATCTTATATAGGGCATTCAAACAATGACATGAAAGTTCAAATGAACTTTAAAGGGTTTGACAATTATGGGGCATTGCTATTATTGCCCTCTGCAAGCATGGGTTGTGGGGAGTGAGCAATGTGCCCTTGTGAGCATTCTAGGAGAGCTCACTGGCTCTGATAGTCTTGACTTCACTTCATCTCTTCCTCCTGAGAAATGGGCAGCAGATCAGCTCTTGGCTGGGAATCTGTCCCCTTCTGCCTGCTGCTCTTTCCTCCCAACTTTGGAATCAGACTCACTTTGAAAACCGTACTTCGAAACACAAACATCCCTAAAGTAGATGGGTTACCATATCTGCTGGGCTCTCCTACTTTCTCTTTTCCATCTCTCGCTTCATTATTATGGTTAAGGATAATTTTTTCAGAGCACTCCTTCCCCTGTAGCATCTGCTATTCCTTTCTCCCATAGCATCAAAGTCAGTTAATGCTTGGGAAGCAATGTTTGCAAACAGATGCTCTTGGCTCCAAGGAGGTGAACCATAGATCAATTCTTTGATATATTTGAGAGCAGATGATTATTTTTCCTGAGGTGAGCCTCTACCAGGTGTCATTAGGTCACAATCATTTCCAATATCTGCTTAATATTTGTCTAAATAAATGTTCTATCTGTTTGTAATATTTACTTGATATTGAATAAGCCTTGAAAATAAATTTTATGAGAACGAAAATCTTTATCACTCCAGAGTTTTAGACAAAGCACCATATAATCAGACTGGTAGAAGCAGAAAACTTGTCAAAGTGCATGGTGGATAAGATAAGTTAGCTTATGAGAAGCCAGGACTAAGATAACATTGATATGAATCATGTTTTTTCTTACAGAACTGGGGCTATGAACTGCACTTTGCCTGGGAGACTATATCCCACTATACTAATGAGAATGGTATGCCTGGGCCAAGGACAGATATGGCCCTTTGGGATTTCAAAACTGAGTGAAGATTTTGAAATAATGGTTGAGCAGCAAGTCAATATGTTGACATCACATGACTGAGTTAGAGACTATGATCTCTTCTTGCTTCAGAGTTCTCTAGAGGAATGATGAGCTTTTTGTTTGTGTTCCTTGATCTGTGTTGCATCAAAAAATAATGTTCCAAGTGGAAAGAAGATAGAATGATTACACACATCGAAGAAATTCTGTGAATTTTGCCTTTGTTGGACAAAATTGGGTGTTTCCTTTGTTTCAAAACCTTAATTTGATAAACTTTATTTCTATGCAGAACCTAACCTAGAGAAATGCATTGATAATTATGCATTGCATGAAATACCATGACATTGATGGCACCAGGAAGATCTGTTGGGTGGTTTTTACTTGTTAACTTTGTCTCTCTTCCCAGCTCTTTATTTAAATAAAGACTCTTGTACCATTCCAAATGCCAGTGGGAGAGCAAAGATTGAAGAGCCTCCAAAAGGAAGGTCCAGAGAGATGGAATTAAAATTGGAGCAACTCTGAAGTCTTCAACAAATTCTTTTTCTCATTTTATCTTCTTGTGAAGTCTCCAAATTGCTGTGGAGTTAGATTATTCCACCATTAGCCATCACTCTAGCAGTCAGCAGCAGCACCATGCGATGTCTTAGAGATACTCTATTCCAGTCCTAAATCTTACAGAAGACAGACTGATCTGAGAGAGGAGTGAGTCGGCCTTTCTTTGGTTATGTATGTTGAGAAGATTTTTATTTTGGATATTCTCTTACTGCTTAATTGAAATGGTTTACACTCACCTCTCAGGAGTAAAGTAGCCAGTGTTCTCAGCTTCCCAGCTGAATAGTTCGGGGCAACTTCATTAGCTAGTCAAGCTTCCTTAGAAGGTTATTTGCCAGCATGCAGGAGGACTACACAGGAGCTGGCCTGTGGGAGCTCCCACTGGTGGCATATCCCTCTCATCCCAAAGGGCAAACCCTCTCTGGCACGGCCACTGCCAAAAAAACCAAAACCAAACAATCAAAACTCAGGCTGTTGACTGGATAAAAAAACAAATGAATGTCATGGTGGAATCTGTTTTTGTTAGGAGGAAATTATCTTCAGGTAGAAAATTTAGATGAGAAAACAGTATATATCAGCAGTGAAGACAAACATTGTAGGCCAGGCATTTTCATTTATGGTTAACTTTCAGGGATTAGCTCTTTTGAATGAGCCCAAGTCACTTTCAAAATTCAGCTGACTTTTACTCAAAAAGTCAGCACAGAGTACATAATAGGGAACCTTCATTTCTAAGACGAGGAGAGTCTTGGGTAGATAGACATAGAGCTTATGAAATGGTTAATACACAGGCTAACTACAGTCCTGGGAAGTCATTTATGGTATGATTCATGAATGCCAAATACAAGGAAAAGGTTCACTTTTAAAACCATTAGCCTGATGATAAGACCTTTGAGAATTTCAACCCAAACTCTGTTCCCCGACTATTTAGAGTCTCTTAGTGTTCACTCCTGCAGTATGCCTTGTCTGGGGAACCTGGAGTTTGGTATAAAAAGATAAGAGTTTCCTATGTGTAGGCTTTGACAGATAGCGAGTTCTGAGTCTACTGGAACCACTTGACTCTTATCCAGAGCCATCTAAGAGTCTCAACATGTTCTTTTTAGTTAAATCACTCACTTTCTAATTTTCACTTAACCTTTAACATAGCATTTGTTATGGGGCTACAGATTCTTGGCAGTTTTAACAAACTATGGTACTAATAAGGTAAAACTTTTATTTTAATCTTAAGTGGGCTTGTAAAATTCAATGAAAATAAATAAAACTTCTTTGCAATGGGAGTTGGGGGGCAGTAGTTTTTAAGTGTGATGCTGCTACCCTGCAGCACTTTCAACACATAGGTACCCAGGGTGGTGTGCGTGACCGACTGTGAACGCTGCGGTTTCACTGGTATTTAAATCTTGGTGCTGCCCTTTTATGATTGCGTGTTCTTTTTGACAAGCAATTCAGGTTTTCTAAATTTAGTTTTTTCATCTGCTAAAATGGAGTTACAATTCCTACTTCATAGACCTGTTGGGTGATATAATAAGATATACATCTTTAAAAAGTTCTACACATAGTGCTTGATACACCTTAAGTGCTCAATACTGGCTACTTCTCTAATTTCTCCATCTTGAGTCCATCAAACTGGCTTCAAGGATCAGATGTTCATCATCATGTGGTTTCAGCTCTGCACTGATCCTGGGGTATGAGCTTCAGGAAAGGTATAAGAATAAAACTCAAATAACCACAGCTTTACAATGGGCTGATAGTTTATGTTAACTTGCAATGCCTTTGCAACAAGTTTCATACCACTCTACAGGATGATTTTCTGGACGCATGTGTTTCTATTCCTGATATCCTCAGCCTTTCTTACCCTTTCTTTTCTGTCTCTCCAAATAACCAGTTGAGTTCACTTTATAGCCTCGTGTGCCACAAGAACCAAACCAAACTAACCAGCCTATACCTGATAGTCAAAATGTTAGGATTATCAATCCTCGAAACCTTCTTTTCCTCACTGAAAATGGAATCTATTTGTAGCACGGGGCTTAGGCAAAGCAGATGCACAGAGAATGTAATGATGTTAGTCTCAGTCATAACGAAGATGACTAACACTTATGAAATGATAGCTACATACTTTGCAAATATATCTTCTAATCCTTAACAACAGTCTTTAGGAAGAGAATGTATTATCAATTTTATTTTATAGATGAAGAAACTAGGGCATAGAAAGATTAAATGGGCCAAAGCTATCTCTATAAAACTGCAGGTGGTAATTTAAGCACATAGTTATTAAATGAAAAGTCATGGTCTCTAAATCACCATGCCGTTGGGAGCGAATCAAGAGAATAAACAGCAACAGTGCCCGTTCACCATCATGCTACCCGTCTGGCCTATTTCCTATCTACGGTATCACACTAATGATGAGGTATCTTGGGAATCCTCATTGTTTCTCAATTAAAGTAAAGATAGCTATCATATATACATCCACTATTACATAAATAAAAAGAGTAGGGTTTCAAAGGGTATTTGTTAATCTCTGTTTACTTTGGTAAACAGAAAGGCATTCAGATATCACTTCGACCTATCCCAGGATCTGGCACATGACTTACTAAATAATAAAGGTATGGTGGTGCCTTGGCTCATGAACTTGATTTTTTCCCATGATTCTGGTCACAAACTGAACTGGAAAAGAACCAAATCAAATTCAATGGTTAGGTTCAGGGTTGACATCATGGGGAAATTAGATTTGGTTCTCACCCAGTTTGGTTTGTGACCAGAATCATGGAGAGAATTGAGTTCATGAACTGAGGTACCACTGTATTAAAAATGACATGAATGGAATCTTTAGAGCTTTCCTGGTTAGGTAGAGAATCTCTGCCTTACTTTATGTCCTTCATTGCTTTCTGTCATGTGTGAAAACCAATGAAACCCCTAGTGGTGGGTCAAGTGTACATCCTTGAATTCCATGTGATATAACCTGGTATATTTTCCTATATTTCAAGCTGAAAACTGGCAGAGATGTGGAGAAGCAGGATAGAAAGCTAAATTGGAAAATGAATGCAGACAGAGGAAAGGGAAAAAGAACAAAAACAACATAGAAAGAGAAGGCAATTGCCACCAAAAAAATTTTTTAAAACAAAATGTTGCTAGCTACCACATTGTCATACAAACATGTGCTAGGTCATCTGTCCTGTTCTGCTGGCCTCTCACCTCCCTCTGGTCCCTTCTCTGTATCTCAGAGGAGTTTATCCACCTGCAGCACTGGCTACTACCTAGGGCCCTTCTTCTTACCTTTTCATTAATATCTTCTTGTATGTATTGTAAGCTTACAATTGTCGTGGTCAGTACTTTTTAAATGGGTTGTTGTATAATCTTTGCTACAGCACAAGGGAAACATTTCCTTACTTGATGATTTCTGTATCTTGACTAATACAATCCTCACTGTCCGTTTTCTCAGGAGAGCCACAGGTGCAGATCCTGGTTAAGAGCATGGGCTTTGGGGACAGATCCACTGTGAAATCTACTTGTGCTATTTAGCAGCTGTGTACATTTAGCAAGTGACCAACTTTTCTTCTCTGTGCATCATGAATGATAATATGGATGTTCTTTCATTTATGATGGGGCTACATCCTGATAAATCCATTGCAAATTGAAAATATTGTTAAGTACAAAATGCATTTAGTATACCTAATTCATTGAACATTACAGCTCAGCAATAGGCTAAACAGTGTAGTGTACCAACTGTTACCCGCTTGGTCATGTGGCTAAAATGGAGTTGTGGCTCATTTCCGGTGCCCCCAGTAGCTGGCATATTGCTAGCCCGGGAAGGACTAAATTCAAAACGTGAATATGGTTCCTACTGAATGCATACTGAAATCTGAAGCAGACCATTGTAAGTCAGAACTGTCTCCAGCATCTACCATACAAAGCAGCTACAAGGATCAAGTGACATAGGGCTTATTAACTTTTTGTGCCATGAATCCAATTTGACAGTTTGGGGGAAGCCCTTAGAACACCTTCTCAGAATAATGTTTTAAATATATAAAAAAAAGTCATAATAGTATATAGAAAATCACTCTATTTCCAGCTATGACAAATTTTACAAAGCAAATTTGTGAATAGTCCTAAATGCATTGAATAACAAAATATAAAAGTGGGCTGATATCAGTGAGAAATTTCAAGTTTGTGATGAGTGTAGATATTCTGAGATAAGAACCACAGTGTCATATGAAGATAACTGTGATTTCTTCGGCTGACAAAAATAAGGAACCAGTAATGTTATTAAAGTTTGCTGTTCGCATCTATGTTGGAAAAAAACGATAAATTCCAATTAAAAGTTGGTAAAACTAACATATGTAATATTTTTTTCATGCATGTTCAAAGACCCTCCTCAGTTCCATCCTCAGAGATGTTTAGACTCCAGGTAAAGATCTTGGGTTGAAGTTACATAGGGCTTAGTACGGTGTCTGGCTAACAGAGAGAATGCTATAAATTACTTACTACTCAAAAATTCTCTTAGGAAATGAAATGGTGTCACGTTTTCAGGGTAAATCACATGAAATGCCAAATTCTGGGCAAAAAGAAAATCAAGTTTCAGCAATTTCATGTGACTTAGTCTAACAAAATTTAGAAACTATATAAGGTAAACTATAAAATTATTTTATTTCTTCAGTATACATAATGGGTTTTCCCCCCTAAGAAAGTATATATTGGTTGGTTTTTTAAGGCATAGACTTTTGAATTACATGTTTGATTATTTATTTAGTTTTGTTCTTTCCAGCATTTTTTGGAAAAGACAAATGGACACATTTGGGGATTATGCTGAGATTTATTATGCTTTTTAACATACACCTTTATCTTCTTAATTATAGAACATTTCTTATGTCCCATTCCTAGTGATTCATTTAGATGTAGGAAACCCTATGTTGCTAAAAAGTTTAGTCTTATTAATTTGGAGAGGGTTCATGACCCTGCTGCATTTAGGTGGCACATATAATTTAGAAAGGTTCTTTAAACAGGATAGATGACCAGGCACCCCTCCCACCAAATAAGTTTTTAGTGTAACCCCAGAAGTAACAAGGCACCCTGGGCAGTACAACGCTGTTCCTAGAGTGAACAAATGAAGGCAAGCGAGACTTTTGTTATTTGACACAAATGCAAGTTCTTATTACAAAATGTTCACATTGCCAGCCTACTTTCCTGTGATCCAAATAGAAAGTAAATTGAGAAGGTAGGGAATTGTTAAACATGAGAAAGAAGAGAGAAAGAGATGAAGAAATATTGGCCTTGCCAATTACTCCTCTTGCCTCCAACTGATAAAAGAGAAGCCAGAGGATAATGATTTTCATGAGATTTGCTTTCAACATCCAGTTAACTTTGTGCTGCCAGCAATATTGTCAATTCCAGAAAGCATAATTAAATGGGAGAAAAACAATTATTTTGTGAGTACTTGAAACAATCAGGTTGTAGCCTGAAACTTCTCTGTGGAAAAAAATTTATTAATTAATTTGATTAAACACAATACTCTTGAGAGAAAGTGTTACATTAAGGAAAAAACAAACACCTTTCAAATATCGAACACTTTAGAAGAATTTGCTTCCATCCACACTAATGATCATATTACTAAAAATTGATAGCTACAAGACATATTATATAAAATATACCCATGAGAAAATATTAAAAATATCTGGCATACAGTAAGTACTCAAAGATAATGTTGATTGGATTAAGTGAAAAACAATATCACATTGTTTTAATTTTTGTTCTTTACAATTTAAGACAAAATTAACCATCTTTTCATAATTACTAACCATGTCTGTTTCTTTTTCTCTGTCATTCTCTTGCCTTTCTTATTAAAAATAGGACCTTAATCTTTTTAATTAATTTATAAAAGTTCAATCTTTTGTTCTAAAACTTGACAATATCTTCCCGGTTTCTCATTTGTTTTTTGGTGTTGTGTGTGTGACAGTAGGTATGCACATATATGTATGTTTTTGCCAATTTAAAAATGAATATTATCCTATATATTAAAGATTCTTCACAGTATAGAAGTATAAAAATATTTACAGCTTGATTTAGTTGTTTTTATAGTTTTTTTATTTTACATCTTTGCTCCATCTATTCTGATAATAAAAAATGATACAGGAATCTAGTTTTACTATTTTTTAATGGCTAGTCAGGTGTCCCAAGACTTTTTATTGTAACCCTGCTTTTCTTCTCCACTGACCAGAAACCACACAATCACTGAAGTTACCCATAAACTTGTGATTATTTTTGAGTTTTTTCCATTGAGCTCTCTATTGTTACAAACCACAATTATAGTCAGTTTGATCTGCAGTTGTTGTTTTCTTTCCCAGAATTTTCTTTGCTATTCTCACATGTTTATTTTTCCAGATAAACTTTACTGTCATTTGCAAGTTCCCCTGAACTTCTGATTTTGATTAAAGATTTATGAGCATTTACTCCAATGCTAGAAATGCAATTAGGCTTTCATAAGTGTGAAATATCATTGTAATTTTAATATTTATCACATCAAACATAATGACAACTAGATTAACAATATTTTGCAATACCAAGTTTTCCTATCCAAGAGAAAACTGGATAATCTTCATATATTTATTTTTAAATTTTAATTATTAGTAGTACATATTTGTGGTACATAATGACAACATTCATTGTAGGGAGTCAGTACATGTATATAACACAATTATTTTTGCACGCCCCCCTGCCCACTCAAAGATCTCAGAGGTTGAAATGCTTTTTTTAGTTCACTCAATGTCCAGCTCTCCCAAAACAGCTTTTGTACCTTCTGTCTACTTTGTGGAGAAAACAGATTTCTCTTGACTACAAATCCTTCATCTTCCTGCCCCCAAATTTGTAAGCCTGTCCCCATTTGTGTTCCTTCTCTCCTCTTTCACCCTGGTTACAAATGATATCTGTGTTGCTAAATCAAATGATCATAACACTTTTGGACTTAACACCTTTGGACTTAATCCAATGGATTTAACACTTTTATCCCCGGCCCATATTTTTTTTCTGTGTCCCTGCTGGAGGTAGCTCTTTGTCTCCAGGCCTCATCTGGCTTGACTCAGCAGAGCATTTAACACAGTTCACTATTTCCGTTTTGCAACTCTCTTGTCCCTGTTTCCCTAGCATCTCTCTTGGATTTCCTTTCCCTCTCTGACTGCTCTTTTCCAATATTCTTGCCAGCTCTTTCTCCTCTCTTTGACCTGTAAATATTCATGAGGAATTTCTTCTATGCCACTTCTTTTCTTTCTTTTTCCACTTTCCTCTCATGACCATATGCCTCCTTGATTTTAAATATTTTCTGGTTGCCAGGGACTTAACACTTTTATCCCTGGCCCATATTCTTTTTCTGTGTCCCTGCTGGAGATAGCTCTTTTTCTCCTTAAACTCTCCACCTGGAAGTCTCACTGGCATCTTAACCTGGATTTGAACCTGAACCAAACAACTCCTGCCCGACTCCAGATCTGCTTTGCCTTCAATGTGTGTCCCTACTGCAAACCTCTGGGACACCTGGAAATAATATGCTTTCTCCATCCAACTTCCACGTCCATACCAAAATCTGGACATAATCTTTGATGCCCATATCTCACATTCAAACTATTACCAAGTCTGTCCAATATGTTTTGAATCCATTCATTTATACCCATCAGCACTGTCCCTGCCTGACTCCCAGAACCCATCGCTAATCTGACTCCTACCCTAGCTTCCTTTTTCTTTATTCTGCACATTTAGGATCTCCTTCCAAACAAGTCATTCTCCACCTAAAATTCAAAGTAGTAGCTTGAAAAATATAAATTGGTACTGTTACTGTCTTACTTAACAAATTCAATGGCATAATGATGAAGTGATTATAATCTATGAGGTCTTGTGTGACCTGTTACCAGACTATTCCTTCAGCATCACCTTCTGAAAGCCTCACTCCTTTCTGTCTTAAGACACCTCTCACTCAAAAGTGAATCTTTTCTATCACCTCATTTTTCGTTTGCCCAATTCCTACTCATCATTAGCCTTCACTTTAAATGTTACACCCCACAGAAGCCTTTCCTGACTCCTGAGTGCTGATTAGTCCCCCTCGTTATATGCACTTATGGAACCGAATACTTTCTCCCACACTGTCTTATAGTAGTCGTTATTATAGTTCTTTGTGTGTATTTATATTTATAACTAGACTATTACTAGACTGTATCATACATGATGTCAGTGGCTACATAATTTTTAAATCATTTTTTGTAGGGTAATCGTAGAGCCAACATGCAGTCATAAGAAATAATACAGAGAGCTCCTATATGTACTTCACCCAGTTTCCCCTAATGGAACACCTTGAAAACACGACCATGAAAATGGCATCTATATAATTCATCAACTTGGTTTAGATTCCACCAGCTTTATGTGTGTGTGTGTGTGTGTGTGTGTGTGTGTGTGTGTATGCACATGTACCCCTGTTCAATTTTAAACAGACAGAGCAGTCCCATCCCAGGGGTCCTCATGCTCCCCTTTTATAGTCAGGTGTCTCCCTCTCTGTAGTTGTTTAAATTGTAATATCTCTGTAAGTTAAAAAAGAGAGTAACATAAAGTCCTTAAAGAATATTTGTTAAATCAATAAAATTAATAAAATCTACAATTTATTAAAGCTGTCACTATTATTTTTATATGTTATTTTAGGATCTGGCAAATTTTATAAAACATAAAAAAGACATTTTTTAAAAAAGGTTGCTATGAAGAGATTGTCAATGTTTCCCAGAAAATGACCACCAGAAATACACCTGTGGTTGAACAATTTGGGTTTATCTTTCATTATCACATAGATGTTATTGGAAAATTGAATAAATGGAAAATTGTGGTTGTCTTAGGAACAAGGTATTGTAAAGAAATTATTATATAATTTGGGCTTGATTTAAGTAATTGCAGGGGTTAAGGAATCTGAGTTTATCTCCAGATAAGATATGCCCTACGACTGTGTGTCTTAATAAATCTTATTTCAAAGGATGGGAGACAAGACCCAGGCTAAAATTGAAACTGGTAAAAACATAGCAATCACACGTTTTTATTCAAAATTATGACATATTTTCTTGAATATTGTTCATGTTTTGTCTGCAGTTGCACATGTACAGAGAGGTCTTATTTTTTCTCGTATTCATTACGGTTATGGAGTGACTAGTCTCATGTTGCTATTCTGTGAAATTGTGTGTATTTATACAAGAGGATACCAAGGCTTGGCTAATAGTATCCAGTCAGTTCCTGAATATTAGGGGCTGCCTTTCATTTCCTTGAGACAGTAATCATTATTCAAAAACCAAATTACTACATACATAAAAGAATTATAATAAAAAGTTATTATTAATATTTATCAAGCACGTTCATCAGTAATATTTATATAGAAGATAGAAAAGATCTAAATTATCTTAGCACCAGGCTCACTTTTAAAAATAATGAAAAAATAGACATTTTCATAATACAAAACATATAAATAAACTGGGATTAAGATATGCCGAAGAATTTTAGATAGAAAAAACAAAAAAGTTGATCATCACATATAGAATATGAGACAAAAACTAGATAAGTTTCTAATAAAGTATATTTCTTTTTATACACTTTGTAGTACCTCAACTACCTTGTACATCTGCTTTATCCACCCTTCTATCATTGATTTAGATCTCCCGAGAAGAAAGGAAAGCTGTAATACCCTATATTCTTTTCTGAGTATATGTTAGGGCTACCAAATAAAAAAGGAATTGGGATAAACTGATTAAAAACTGTAAATCTTTGTGAGCAAGCAATTTCGAAGAAACTAATTCTAAGATTAATCTTAGAATCCATCTTTTAAAAATAGGAAACAAGTCATGGGGAAAGGCTTGTAAGCCGAGACAAACTCATTATCTTGTCAAACCACAGTTTTCTGATAATAGGGGAAGATTTCATTTCATTTTAATTTATTAAAAAGGATATACATGAAAGTATGTAAGATGAGGAAAACCCCCCTCCCATAGAACATTGCATTGCAAAATCATAAGATTCTTCTCTAACACAAAGGTGCTTATTTTCCTTGTTCTATAGGAGGTTAGCAATTCTGGAGGGATGAACATGGACATTATGGCTGCAGGAAAGACCTGGCTGCAAATTCCTCCTTCCATTTACTGTGGAAACTTGGGCAAGTTATTTAACATCTTTGGGTTTCACTTTCCTCACCTGGAAGTGGGGCTCCCTGGAGGGGTCCTGTCTGCTTCTGACTCAGTGGGCTCACCACATTTTACTCTTAAAATGATAAGATGACATAATATTTTAAATCAAGAACTACAGAGCAGAGAGAAAGAATAACTTACACACCCTTTATATATATTTGCTCCTATTTTGAAGCAAGGAGAATTTAGGTTACAATTCTGAACAAATATTTGACACTAAACATTGTGATCCCTTAAACCTAACACTGAGTGCAGAAAAAGTTCAGTAACTGTGACTTACAATGGTGAACTAATAGTAGAAGAAGAAGTGGCAGAGGCAGGAGGAAAAGAGGAGAAGGGGAAGGGAAGGCAGAAGGAGAAAGAGAAGGAGGAGGAGGAGAAGGAGGAGGAGAAAGAGGAAGGAGAAAAGGAGGAGGCCGAAAGACATCCAGACAATCACCTTTCTGAGGTTTTTTGATGTTAGGCCATGCTAACTTTCTGTCCCTCCTAGAGAAAAGATACCTGTCTGCTGCTGCTGAGGTCCCACGTGTTGGTATTTCAGGCCCTTGGTGTTTCCTCACTGAAATGCTGGAACAGAAATGTCACTTTCCACCTGGCTGTCCTCGAAGACCTGGATCAACTGCTACCTGAGAACTGCCTGCCTTTATTATCTAGTCCTGAGATCTACCACTGAGCCCTGGGTTTCCCTCAGACAGAAAGACAGAAAGCATTTGAAAGCACGTTTCCTTAAGGGAATCTTCCACAATACTCTCTTCCCCACCTCAGTCTACTACCTACCTGAGGCCTTGAAGCACACTGCAAAGGCAGCTTGCAATTAGTACTCTGGTGACTGCCCCTCCCTTGACATCCCTGCTGCCCCTGGAGGGGTCCTGTCTGCTTCTGACTCAGTGGTGCCTTTCCTAATCTCTGTGTTTCTCTGAAGCTGAACCCAGAGACATTTACAAACTGGACTGGGAATGAACTTGTAGCCACCAAGTTCAAGACTCTTCTGAGCCAAATCATTATTTAATCCTGTTGGAGAATGTGGACAAAAAGAATAAAACCACTTAAAAATAGACCATAATAGTCCTGACTTCACCTCCACTTGTGAGAAATAATCACTGTTTCCAGTGACACATACGGTAAGCCAGAGGCTTGCCATTTACTGCTCTTACTTTTAGCACATTCCTCACTCTTACATATGGCATTCCATCTATCATCAAAAAAGTGAATTTCATTGACACACAGGTTATAAATTCATCTTGGGAAAAAGTTTTTTCTGGTATGCGTACATAATATATGGATATATGCAATTTAATTCAGCCTTCATTCTAACATATGGTGTCTTATAACTTATTTGTGTTTTCATCTCATCCAAGTGTCTTTTAATGTTCAAAAAGTCTGGATGCATGGCTTTCTTCCTATTCTACATTTCTTTGCGTTGAGAAGTTTTTAAACTGGGGAACTATTTTTGTCTATAACTAGCTCTGAATCTTCTTTGAGAATGTTAATTTTTGAAAAATTAATTTTAAATATAGTAGAAAAAAAGCTTTTTTTGGTTTTGTCAAAATTATAAGGTCATTACTAATTTCTCTAAAAAATGTTAGGATTCTTTAGTCCTAAAAAAGATGTGTACTATTAATATATGATAACTACCATTACTGGACATTTTATAGACATTATCTCAATTTATCGTCACATGAACCCAACAAGATGAATACTCTTTCACCTATTTTTTAAATATATGATAATCTAAGACATAAAAAGTGAAATAATTTCCCCAAATTACACAACTAATTAGTAACAGAATTAAGATAAAACATTATGTAGTACGTTTCCTTTTAACATGAAACATGAACTTTTCTCTCCTGACCAAGAATGTGAATGGCAAGTATTTTGCCAACTTTATGTAACTATCAAACGAATAAATTAAACAATTGTGGCAGACATAAATTCCTTCATATTCAAATATTCAAGGACAGTACCTTCTCTATGAATTATAGCCACTGAATTTCTGATTTTGAACTCTGTTCTTCTCAATCCTTCTAGCACCCTTACCCTTCTTCTCCCAAGTCCCAAGAATTCAGAGATGCTATAGTAATCTAACACAGAGTTGGCAGGGCGGGGCTTTTTGTAGGACTGCTGATGGTTATCAGCCCCAGACATACTTTGTGTGTGTTCCTCTAGGAGGCTTTGCAGCCTTGCATGCAGACCCCCGGAGCTCTCTCCTTTCCATATTCCCTACCTCATTTTTTCAACCTAGAGGCAGTGAAAGGAGGACTTGGCATCAGCTGCACTCCCCATTTCTCCAGTTGCTCTGTACATACCCGGGAATTCCATCCTTCATTTATCACCCCAAATAACCTGAGCATTTAGGCCTTGAGGGAACAAAACTGCAATGACTGGTGCTCTACTGCCTCACACTGAGCCTCAGTCCTTCCCTGAGGTAATGAAGTTTGGTGTCATCTGAACTTCCTGAATGGGAGAAAATGAGTGGTGAGGAAATAAGAAGAAAATATAGATGAAAATCTCAAATATAGTCAAACCCTGCAAGTATTTAGGAAATACAAGAAATATCCTAAAGTCCAAAGGGTCATATGAGTGGAGTGGAGGGTGCCAAATAAATGACAGAAATTTTTCCTGTTTCCAGGGGCTCACAATTTATTAATAGGCAGGGGAAAATACTTTTCATATCTATGGTTCCATGTCTGTGGGTTCTGTGGCCATGGATGGAAAATATTCACATGTCTGTCCCGAACATATACGAATCTTTTTTCTTCTCATTATTCCCTAAACAATACAGTACAGCAACTATCCATTGAATTGGGTATTATAAGTAGTCTAGAGATAATTTAAAGTATATGGGAGGATCTGTGTAGGTTTTATGCAAATACTATGTCATTTTATATGAGAAACTCGAGCACCTACCCATTTGGGTGTCCACAGGGTGTCTAGACCCAATCCCCAGCAGATACTGGGAGATGACTATGTTAACAGCTATGAAAATGCCAACTGCATAATCAAAATTCAGTGAAGGGAATTTGAAAAAGCTGAAACTGAAGGAGCACTAAAGTATTTAAATAACACCTACTGCCAAATTAATTAGATACTATCAGTGCAATTCGAAATATTTGCTAAGTGTCTACTATATGCCAAAAACTCTAGTAAGCACCAGGACTATTATGAAAAGAGATCATAATTTTACCTCACGAGCAAAAAGAATGATGATGGAGAGGGGAAGATGGTGAGCCAACAGAAAATGCATTTCAAAGAGTGTGATTTTGAGCTGGGTATTAAAGAGTAGAATTTTTTTGCAGTGGAATTGTAATTGAAGAAAACAATATGTGCAAAGAAATGATAGAATTGATCTACTTCAGGCTCTTCCTTTCTCACCAAGCTTGAAAATGAGTTTTATTAATAAAATGAAACGGTATAAGTGGAGGGAAAGATTTTTTTTATCAGATACATCTTAGTTAGAAATATCTTCATAAGACATGAAGGAATACAAAGGAGTTAGTTCAGATTCCCTTGAGAATAAGATGTAAAACAGAACCCTTATCTTCCAAAATGATCTGTAGTCTGACTTGTAAAGCAAAGAAATGCAGACAAGTGGTTTGAGGTAAAAATTATATAATACCTGTTTGTTCAGATTCATTTGTTTCAAGATGGGATCATGATTAGACTGATGAAACAGTAACTGTAAAAAGACTTGTGTATTCTAAAGATGAGACCACTGACTATTCCAGTAACTTGTTTATAAATTTTGAGCAACTCATGACAAAATCATCCTATGACTAATTCCAGCCCCCAGACCCACAAATACCCTACTCTAAGCTCCTCCTTCATTGATTCGCTCCATGGTTCCTTTGTTTTGCATTTTCCTTTGTTGTAGCAGGCTAAATTAGTCTTTTTTTCCGTTAGTCTTTGGACAGTGGGATTTAACAAACAAGGTCCTAATACCTAATACTGCTACCCTCACTGCTGTAGAGCAGAACTTACACTGCCAACTACACCCAAGAGCCTTTGTGTCTCCACTTCCTTTAGGGCCACTTATGAACTAAGTCTCACTTCCAAACTAAGCCTCAAGATTTTTGTTGAATTTTCATCATTGATTTTATGTTGCTTGTCTTATAGATACAATCTCTTTGAACTTTTCAGTTATTTTATCACGTTTGCACTCATGCTCTTGAAGCTCTGCCAAAGAATTGATGAGCTGGTATTCCACCTATCTGCTCTCTGTGTATTGACCTCTATACATGACAAAGTTTTATGGTGTTTTGCAGGGATGAACATTTGTTGAATCATTTGTCGTGATAGTACCTAATAGAATTTAGTACTCTGGAATTCATACATTTCATGCCTACAACATAGACAAACTCTGTAAGACAGTGATCATTATTGAAGTTTGAAACATTTTTTATACATCTCATAATAGATTTAAATTTCTTTCTCTTGGGGTATATTAGTTAGCTTTCCCATCACTGGGACAAAATATTTGACTTAAAGGAGGAGAGGTTTAATTTGGCTCATGCTTTTCAGGGATTCGGTCCATAGTTGGCTGGCTTTATGGCAGAAATGGCATGGTGGAAGGGATGGTGGAAGAAAACTACTCATCCCATGGTAGCCAGGAAGCAAAGAGAGAAAGAGGAGTGGGGACAAGAATGTACCCTTCCAAAATCATGCCTCCAATGATCCACTTCTTCTGACAAGAGACTACCTCCAAACACCTGAGATTTTGGGGGCACATTTTAGATCTAAACCATATTTTTTCAGGACCTCCAAAAGCTTCATTGCCATCCAAATGCATTTAGTCCATCTTAAGGGTTGCCAAAGTCTTAACCATTCCAACACTGCTAAAAAGTCCAAAACCAAAGTCTCCCATGAATTTCAAAATAAACTCTTAGCTGTAAGCCCTTATAAACATTAAAAAAAAAAGTCCTCTAACATACAATGGCACAGGATAAACCTTTCCATTTCAAAAGGGAGAAATAGGGGAAGAGACATAAATACTGCCACAACAAGACCAAACCCCACAGGGCAAGCATTAAATCCCATAGTTCTATGTCCAGCATCCACACAGGTTGTAGTAAAATGTGAAATTCAAAGAGCTTTGGCAACCCCACCCTTATGGCCTTGCTGCTTGCAGTCCACATGATCTCCCTCTTGGTCTGGCTCTTCTCACTGCCCATAGGCTTCGTAAACAGACATTCCACAGTCCTGATATCTCTGACTTCCTGGACTTTCCACTGTGCCTTTGGATTTATTCTCACAGCTTCTCACACTGCCATCTCAAGGACACCTGGCAGCGATCATGATCTTGTCCCATATTTTTGCCTGGCCTCCCAGGTTTTCTTCTGAAATCTGGGAGGAAGCCTCTATAAGCCCATAACTCTTACATTTGGCAGGTCAAAAAAATAGCACTACGGATGATGCCAAAGTCTGATTCCAGCTTGAGCAGTAGCTGAGCCCCCTTGAACCATGGCTACAGTGGACTCTGAGTGCCTGGATGACTGAATGTAGGGAAATACTTCCTCAGGTGTCCTTGAATAAGGAGGGCACTTGATCCCACAGTGAGTACAATATGATCAATTCCTAAGATGCCTTCAAGCTATATTTCCCATTGTGCTGACACAAAGTATAGTACATGGATTCTTTTTAATGCTAATCTTTTTAGCAAACAGACTCTACTTTGCCTCAAATTTACAGATGCTTCTTTTCGGGGCAAGATTCATATCATTATTTTCTGTGTTTTATTCCTGATTTTTACTATAAAGCTGGCTGAAAACAGACAGTAGTATCCATGCCACAGCCTGAAAGTTGGTCTGCCTTGAAATTTCTTCCACCAGATTAATTAGTCTGCTTCCTTTAATCTCAGTCTCCCATAATGTCTCAGGACATAGGAGGAAAGTAGACAATTTTTGCTCCAGAGCATAACACAGATGGCATCTAGTCCAACTTCTGATGAAGTCCTTTTTCTCCTCTAAAATTTCTTGAGCCTGGCCTTTACTGTCAGCATTCCTCTCAATATTCTTTTCTTCTGAGCTCTGACCAACATCCTACATCAAGCACTGCTCAGAACATTCTAGACTTCTCTAGTCTGTATCTCCAAACTTTTCCAAACTCCTCTCACAATCCAATTCCAAAGGCTTTTAAAACACATGGCCAGGTACAGTCATAATAACAATCCCAATTCTCCTGATACCAATTTTCTTGATTAGTCATTTTTCCCATCACTAGGATAAAATAACTGATACAATTTAAAGGAGGAGAGGTTTAATTTGACTAATGGTTTTGAAGGATTCAGTCCACAGTTCGCTGGCTCTGTGACAGAAATGGCATGGTAGAAGAGCATGGCACAGGAAAATTGCTCACCTTTTGGTAGCCAAGAAGCAAAGAGAAGGGAGGAGCTGGGGACAAGAATATATCTTTCCAAGGTCATGGTCCCAGGGACCTCTGACAAGGCCCCACCTTCAAACACACAAAATTTGGGAGGAACAAAGTTTTAGAATTAAACCATACCACTGAAGAAAGCCAGAAACCATGTCATGAAGACAATCAAACAGCCTTTGCAAAGGCCCATGTGGTGAGGAATAGAGACTTTCTGCCAACAACCAGCATTAACTTGCCAGCCATGTGAGTGGCCACCATGGAAGTGTATACAGCAACTTTCTGCCAAGCCTGTAGATGATGACAGTTTTAGCTGACTTCTTGACTGCAGCTTCCCAAGAAACTCCAATCAAAACAGCCTCACTAAGTCACTTCCAAATTTCTAACCCCCAGAATTTTGTATGTGAAAATAAGTGTTCATTTATTTTAAGCCATTAAATTTGTGTAACTTTTGTAAAGCTATAAATAAATAATATATAACCAACACCAAGACAGATCATTGATATAATTTATAGCTAATATCAAGTGGATTTTTCACTTAATTTGGACACACATGGCTTATCTTTGTCAATGTCCATAGAATTGGTTCCATTTCTGCTGATTTATTGGTCAATAATTTGGCAAGTGCCATAACCATTAAACAAAAGTGTTTACTAATAATCTAGAGTCTTGAACCAGAAGAAAGCTGAAGTACCGCCCTTTACTAAGGCCTTTTATTATTTATTCCAGAACACTTGATTTCTGAGTATAGTCAGAGCTTCTGGGTAATTATAAAGGAGAAGCAGGAACCCCAGCAAATAAGTGGTATCTAGGATTGAAAATGGAGCTTCATGATCCCTACTTTTTGGTATTCATGTATTTGCACAATTTTCTCCCTCTGAGTGTATAACATCTCTAGTGATTTGCTTCTAATGATTAAATATGAAGAAAGATGGGCATCACTCCAGCTCTTGGTGTGGGCAACACAGCTTGAGCCTGCAGACACATGGCAACTACTCGTGACCTCACAGGCCTCCACAGAAAGACACACAAGTGGAGTGGAGCAGTGGACATGGCAAACTGCAGTGACTGGTGAGTTATCTGAGCTATCTGGTCCTGGATGTCCCCAAGGACAGGGTGGCAATTGGCTGATCACCATCTTGGAAAGGGGCCTAGCTCAGAACTCAGAAAAGCTGCCAGCAGCTTTTGGTGCTGGAGCAAGGTGGGGCAAGGCAGAGCAGAGTTCAAACTCAAATTGGCAGGAGGGCAAGGAGCCAAGTTCAAACCAGCAGGGAACTGAGTCCAAGCCAGTGAGGGACACACAGTGTGTCTCCAGCTGAACAGATTAAGTTCCAATCCCACAGCCAGAGACCAGGCTGAATGTCAGTGGAATTGATGAAGCCTTGCTTTTGAACCCAGCTGGGAACACTCACTACCCTGCCATAAATCTACTGCTGGGATTAACCAACAAGGACCTGGGCCTGTCTACTCTGTCTACCAGTGATAGCAGAGACACACCTGGAAGGAGACATTTATTTTTCTTTTTTCTTTTTCTTTCTTTTTTCTTTTTTTTTTTTGTATTTTTTCCCTCTCCACTCTTTTTCTTGTTTTTATAGGAAAGTAAATTTCTAGTTTTTTGCTGTTATTGTTTTGTTCTGCCTTTGTTTTTATTTCTTCATTCTCTCCTTCCCTCCTGTTTTCTTTATTAGTTCCCCACAGTTTGTATAATTTCCCTCTGTTTTCCAACCTTGCTTCCCATCTCTTTCTCTTCTTCTATTTCTCTATTCTTTCCTCCTAATATCTTTGGAATTTTCTCCCCTGAGGGTAAAATCACCAGACTGAGGGGATACTTACTGTATACAAGTTTCTGGTTTATTTTGGATATTGCTATATAACCACAACTCTAGTTCATATGGTTAAAGGTGGAAGATCAATAATTATCACAGTTTGTCATTTTCTAGGCTGTGTTTGATGGTATTGTTGTTGCTGATTGTACTACTTTAGCCAAGGTGACAGAATTGTTCTACTCAGTTCTTCCTTATATGCCAAGACTGAGATTGGCACAGGCTCATAAATAACACTATAGGCCATGGTCAAAGAACCAGGGGTTCCCCAATAGACAGAAACTTCTCAGCCTTAATAAATTGAAGAGGTAAGATCTTGCAACAGACTCAAAATTTAAAAACCAGCTATACCTGGAAGCCATCTCTGAGGAAGTAGTCATTTCTAAAGGGTTCTCAAGACTAACAAAAATGTTACCTGCCATAGGCACTTCATAAGCATCAACCCAGGAACTAAACTAAAAAAGAAAAGATAGAAAATGAGAAGACATACAAACAAGATGCAACCCCAGACCTCTAGCTCGCCAAAAGCAAACCTAGAAGGTAACACAGTGAAACAATCTGAAAGTTTCCCACCTAGACTTTTGGAAGCACTAACAGTGGAACTAACAAAATGGATGAATGAGGATCTAGAAACATCAAAACAGAAATCATTTCCAGAATGAAAGACATGATTAGTGACTGTAGAGCAGATACAGTTTTAAAAAAAAAATAGAGGAGCTTAGGAAAATGATGGAAACCATAAATGCCCAACACAGGAAAGAAATGGAACCCATGAAACAGATTCAAACAGATATCCAGGAGATTAAAAGTTCCATTTAAAGTATAGGCACAATAGCATTCCTATATACAAATAACAAACTCACTGAGAAAGAAATAAGAGAAGATATTCCTTTCACAATTGCATCCAAAACAATGAAATACTTAGGAATTTATCTAACAAAGCAAGTAAAAGATCTTTAAACTGAAAACTACAGTACTCTAAAAAAGAAATTGAAAAAGAGATCAGAAAATGGAAAGATATACCATGTTCCTGGGTAGGAAGAACCAACATAGTGAAAATAGCCATACTTCCTAAATTACTATACAGATTTAATGCAATTCCAATCGAAATACCATTAACATACTTCAAAGAAGTAGGAAAAACAATCATGAAATGTATCTGGAACCAGAAGAGACCATGAATAGAAAAAACAATACTAGGCAACAGGGGCAAGGCAGGGGGCATCACAATCCCTGACCTGAAATTATACTATAAAGCTACTGTGATAAAAACAGCATGGTATTGGCACAAAGACAGACCTGAGGACCAATGGAACAGGCTAGAAGATGCAGAAACAACTCCAAACACACTTAAATACCTCATCTTCAACAAAGGAGCCAAACACCATCACTGGAAGGAAGATAGCCTTTTAAACAAGTGGTGCTGGAAAAATTGGCTTACCATATGCTGAAAACTAAAACTAGATACATGTCTCTCACCATGTACTAAACTAAAATCGAAATGGGTCAAAGATCTTAACATTAAAACAGAAACACTAAAGCTACTGGAGAACAGTATAGGAAGAACTCTCGAAGACATAGGGGTTGGAAAAAAATTTATGAGCAGAACCCAGACTGCATGGGAAATAATACAAAGAATCAGTGCTTGGAACCTCATCCTACTAAAAGGCTTTTACACAGCAAAAGAAATCATTAATAGAGCAGGACGAAAAGCCACAGACTGGGAAAAAATCTTTGCCAACTGCCCCTCAGACAAAGGTCTAACATGTAGAATATACAAAGAACTCAAAAAAATCAACCCCCCCAAATTTAAAGACCCAATCCAAAAATGGTCATCAGAAATGAATAAACACTTCTCAGATGAAGAAATAAAAATGGCAAATAAACATATGAAGAAATGCTCACCATCACTGGTCATTCAAGAGATGCAAATCAAAACATCACTAAGATTCCATCTCACTTCAGAAAGAATAGCTATTATTAAGAAATCAACCAACAACAAGTGCTGGCGGGGCTGTGGGGTAAAAGGTACACTTCTTTACTGTTGGTGGGAATGTAGACTAGTCCAATCACTATGGAAATCAGTATGGAGACTCCTCGAAAAACTAAATCTAGAGGTTCCATTTGATCCAGCTATTCCCCTGCTTGGTATCTTCCCAGAAGAATTGAAAATCTCATACCATAGAGATATATGCACAACCATGTTCATAGCAACACAATTTGTAATAGCTAAGTCTTGGAAACAACCCAAATGCACAACAATCAAGGAATGGCTAAAGAAGATGTGGTTTTTCTACACAATGGAGTACTACTCCACCATAAAAAAGGATAAACTAGATTCATTTGTGGGTAAATGGATGCACCTCAAGAACATACTCTTAAGTGAAATAAATCAGTCATGCATGAGTACACATCAAATTGTTTCTCTGATATGAGAAATCATAAGTGTATATAAAGACAAAGAGGCATAATAGATACTAGGTAAAAGAAAGATAATATTCAAAAGAGAGGAGAACTAGAAGGGCAAAAGAAGGAAGGGAAACAAGAAAGAAAGGGGAAAAAATGGAAAAATGTAAATAAACCTGCTGTAAATAAGGAAAGGGAGGAACGGAAGGGAGGGGTAGGCAAGGGGGGAATCAAGATACATCATGTATAGGTACAAAATAACCATGATAAATGGGATCATTATGTACACAATGTACCAATGCATGTTCTTGGTAAAAAATAAAAATTTAAAAAAATAAATAAATCAAGTATAGGCAGTAGAATGAAACAATTTGAAGATAGAATTTCAGATATACAAAACAAGATTGTGATTAATGATTAAGAAAAGAAAGAGTTCTTCAAAATGGTAAGGGACCATGAAAAATCAATACAACAGCTGCTAGATGGCACAAAGAAAAATAACATAAGATTGATCGGAATCAATGAAAAAGCAGGAGATAGTACAAATGACATAAAAAACCTGTTCACAGAAGTAATGGCAGAAAACTTCCCAAGTATGGAAAAAGACCTTGAATTACAGATAAGTGAAGCATACAGAACTCCAATTAGCCACGATCAACAAAAATCTACCCCAAGGCATATAATAGTCAAGATTCCAGAAATTCAACACAAGAACAGAATACTGAAAGCTGTTAGAGAAAAAAAAAAAACAAATAACCTATCAAGGAAACTCCATCAGAATAACAGAGGACTTCTCAACACAAACCCTCAAGTCAAGAAGAGCTTAGATGAAGTATTTCAAACCCTAAAAGAAAACAACTTTCAGCACAGAATGAGGTACCCTGCAAAACTATCTTTCAAAATTGATGGAGAAGTAAGATACTTCCATGACAAAGAACATCTGAAGAGACTCATGACCACCAAACCAGCACTCCAAAATATTCTGAAGGACATTCTGGAAAGAGAAAAATGAAGACTAAGACTCCAGGAATCAAAACAGAATAAATCCTTCAGGCAAGGCAAGTAATTAAACAGAGGGAAAAATAGGAAGCCAACAACAGGTAAATTACATGACAAGAATAAGTCAACATATGTCAGTTATAACCATTAATGTAAATGGCCTCAACTCACCAATAAAAAGAAGCAGACTGGCAGAATGGATCAAGAAGCAAGACCCAGCAATATGCTGCATATAAGAAACACATTTAATTCAAAAAGAAATTCATAGACTAAAAGTCAAAGGATGGAAAACAATACTTCATGTGACAGGACCCTGGAAAAATGCAGGGTAGCTATTTTATTTGCAGACAGAGTGGATTTTAAGCCAAGACTGATTAAGAGAGACAAAGAAGGTCACTATATCCTTGTAAAGGGAACAATCCAGGAAGAAGAGATGAAATCATCAATATATATGCACCAAATACCAGCATGCCTAACTGTATACAACAAATATTAACAGACACGAAAAACCAAATAAGCACTAATACAGTTGCAATGGGTGACTTCAATACCCCCACTGTCACAAATATACCAATAAACTAGACAAAAAGTCAACAGGGAAACACCAGAACTAAACCAAACTTCTGAACAAATGGATTTAGTAGATGTATACAGAGTATTCCACTCCACAACATCAGAATACACATTCTTCTCAGCTGCACATGGGACTTTCTCCAAAATAAACCACACACTAACTCATAGAACATGCTTAAGTAAATGCAAAGGAATCAAAATTATCCAATGCATACTATCAGACTATAGTCCACTGAAACTGGAAATAGGCAGCAAAAGGAACCAAAGAAACTTCATAAACACATGGAAATTAAATAGCACCCTCCTGACCAATCAGTAGGTCACAAATGAAATTAAAGACGAAATTAGACAGTTTCTACAATTGAACTATAATGCCAATACAACCTACCAAAATTTATGGGACACAATGAAAGTAGTCCTATGAGGGAAATTTATAACATTGAACTCCCATATTGGAAAAACAGGGCAAGCTCAAATAAACAACCTAATGTTGAAGCTTATGCCTCTAGAAAAAAGAAGAGCAAGTCAAACCTAAAGCTCCTACAAGAGAGAACATTATAAAGATCAGAGCTGAAATTAGCACAATTGAAATTAAGAAAACAATGCAAAGAATCGATGAATCGAAGAGTTGGTTCTTAGAAAATTAAGTAAAATTGACAAACTCTTAGCCAACCTTATAAAAAAAAAAGGAAAGAGAAGTCTCAAATTCCTACAATTAGGAGTGAAAAGGGAGAAATCATCAATACCTACTTCAAGAACCTGTATTTTAATAAGATAAAAAACACAGAAGAAATAGACAAATTCCTAGATGCATATGAATTACCAAAACTGGATCAAGAAGATATAAAAACTCTAAATAATCCAATAACAGCCACTGAAATTGAAGAAGTAATTAAAAACCTATCAACAAAGAAAAGCCCAGGTCCTGATGGATTCACTGCTGAATTCTACAACAAACATAGGGAAGATTCAATGCCACTACTTCTCAAACTCTTTAACAAAATTGAAAGAGAAGCAATACTCCCAAATTCATTCCTGGAAGCAAGTATTACCCTGATACCAAAACCAGAGAAGGATTCAATGAAAAAGAGAACTACAGGTCAATCTCATTAATGAACATAGATGCAAAAATCCTCAATAAGATACTGCCAAACAGAATGCAACAAATCTTCAAGAAGATTATACACTATGACCAAGTAGGATTCATCCCAGGGATGCAGGGATGGTTCAACATATGCAAATCAATAAATGTGATATACCATTTTAACAGAGTCAAGGATAAAAACCATATGATCATCTCAGTAGATACAGAAAAAGCATTTGATAAGGTCCAACACCCATTCATGATAAAAACTCTGCAGAAAATTGGAATAGATGGTCTTTATCTCAATCTGATTAAAGCCATCTATGACAAACTAACAGCCAACATCATATTAAATGGTCAAAAATTGAAAGCTTTCATTCTAAAATCTGGAACAAGACAAGGATGTTGACTCTCGCCACTCTTATTCAATGAGAGTTCTGGAAACATTAGCCAGAGCGATGAGACAAGAGAAAGAAATAAAAGGAATAAGCATAGGAAAAGAAGTTAAATTATCACTATTTGCAAATGACATGATACTTTATATAGAAGACCCCCAAACTTCCACCAAAAGACTGCTAGATTTAATAACCAAATTCAGCAGCACAGGTGGGTACAAACTCAACACTCAGAAATCAATAGCATTCCTGTACACAAATAACAGACTCACTGAGAAAGAAATTAGGGAGGCAAAACCTTTCACAATAGCATCCAAAAAATGAAGTGCCTAGGAATCAGTCTAACAAAGGAAGTAAAAGATCTATACATTGAAAACTATAATACTTTGAAAAAGGAGATTGAAGAAGATATCAAAAAAGTGGAAAGATAGCCTTTGTTCTTGGGTAGGAAGAACCAATATAGTGAAAATGGCCATACTCCCAAAACTGTTGTACAGATTAAATGCAATCCCAATTAAAATACCAATAGCATGCTTCACAGAATTAGGAAAACAATCCTAAAATTCATTTGGAACCAAAGAAATCTAGAATAGCAAAAGCAATTCTGGGCAACAAAAGCAAAGCAGAAGTCATCACAATTCTTGACCTGAAATTATAGTACAAAGCTACTGTAATAAAAACAGCATGGTACTGGCAAAAACAAAACAAAACAAAACAAAACAAAACAAAACAAAAAAACAAAAAACTAGATCGCAGGACCAATGGAACAGATTAGAAGATGCAGAAACATATCCAAACACTGTTAGTCACTTTATATTTGACAAAGGGGCCAAACAACATCACTGGAAGAAAGGTAGCCTCTTTAATAAATGGTGCTGGAAAAACTGGCTCTCCACATGCTGAAGGTTAAAAATAGACCCGTATCTTTCCCCATGCACTAAGCTAAAATCGAAGTGGATCAAAGATCTAAATATTAAAACAGAAACACTGTATCTATTGGAAGATAGAATAGGTAGAACTCTTGAAGATGTAGGTGTAAGCAAAAACTTTATGAACAAATTCCAAATTGCCCAGGAAATATCACAAAGAATCAACAACTGGGATCTGATCTTATTAAAATGCTTTTGCACATCAAAAGAAACCACCAACAGAGTGAAGAGACAACCCACATAATGGGAAAAATTTTTTTCCCAGCTAGTCCTCTGACAAAGGACTAACATCTCGAATATACAAAGAACTCAAACAAATCAGACCCCCCAAATTTAAAGACCCAATTCAAAAGTGAGCAGCAGAAATGAATAGATACTTCTCAGATGAAGAAGTAGAAACAGCAAATAAACATATGAAAAGTTCAACATCACTGGTCATTTGAGAGATGCAAATTAAAACAACACTGAGATTCCATCTTACTCCCGAAAAAATGGCTATTATCAACAAATCACCCAATAACAAATGTTGAGGGGCTGTGGAGAAAAAGGAACACTTCTCCACTGTTGGTGGGAGTGTAGATTGGTGTAACCACCATGGAAATCAGTATGGAGATTCCTCAGGGAACTAGGATTAGGGATTCCATCTGACCCAACTATTCCACTTCTTGGTATCTTCCCAAAAGAATTAAAAGCACTATACCTCAGCAATACATGCACATCAATGTTTATGCACAGTTTGTAATAGCTAAATGTTGGAAACAGTCCAAATGCCCATCAATCAAGGGATGGATAAAGAAAATGTGTTTTTTTTATATGATGGAGTACTACTCTGTCATAAAGAACAACAAGCTTGAGATGTTTCTAGGTAAATGGATCATCTTGAGACCATGCTCGTAAGTGAAATAAATTGGACACACATGTCTAAGTACCACATTGCTTCTCTGGTGTGAGAAACCGAAAGTGTAAATAAAGACTAAAATATATTATATTGGGAAAGGGAAAAGGGTTTTCAAATGGGAAAGGGAACAAAGAAGGGCCACAGGGAAAGGACCAGAGGGACAAGAGAAATAAGAAATAGAAGGAAAAAATGGAAACAAAGCTTTTGTAAATAAGGAGGGAGGAGGAGAAGGGAAGAGGGGAATGGGAAAACAAGGAGCAACAAGACATGTCATGTACAGGTACAAATCTCCTATAATGAATGTTATCAGTATGTACATCTAAAATGTATCATTAATATATAATTTTAAAAATTAAATTAAATTTTAAAAAAAGACATGGGCATCACTTCCAAGAGGAAGATACAAAAAGTCCTGGTTTCCATTTTGCTTGTCACTCTCTCTTGTGGTAGCCTTCTCTAAAGGAAGTTAGTTGTCATGTTCTATGCTGCCATATAGAGAAGCCATCTTGGCAATGTAGGATATCTCCAGTCAAGAACAAACCAGTACTTTGCACCCTCATTTCAATAGCCCAAAGGGAAATGAATCCACAAGGACCTGGCAATGAGTATGCTCAGAAGAGGATCCAGCCAAAACCACGAATGTAGTCTTGTGGGAGACCTTAAAACAAAGGCACTCAAGAAAGTCATGCCCAGATTCCTAAGCCACAGTAAATTGGACATAATAAACATTTTAATTTTAACAGCAAGTTTTGGGGAATTCGTTACATAGCCATAGATAAAATTTGTTACATGGTCAGATAAAATAAATTAAACTATTCTGATTATTTATAATAATAGCTATTATAAAGTAATAATATATACTATAACTAACAGTATTATCATGCAGGTTTTCTCTTCTATTGAGATTTTATACCTAATTATATAAATACAGGAATTTAGTCATTATTATCCTGGAAGTAAGGTATATTATGTAAAGAGTGAAGAGATTGTGAAGAAATTGGCAAGTTATTAATTTAATCTATAAAGGATGATAAATGTCATCTATTTACAAGAACACTTAAAACTATAGGAAAAATGTCTTTTTCCCTCATTATTATTCTATGAACAATTATCACATTTATCTATGTATACTGGTATGAATATGTCTCTTTTAAATCATATTTATAATACATTTTACTTGAACAGAACTCCTTGTTCATTTTTTCTTTTATCATACATTTGGTTAATAAGGAAGCCATCGAAATAATTTTGAGATACTTAAATTTTGAATAATTACAAATAAGTATAATTTTTATACTAGATTTCAACTTATGAAGCAAAGAAGCACATTTTTAAATTATCTCATGGCCATTTAGAAAACCCATAGTTTGGGTGTAATAGAGATAATTAAGAATTTTACTGTTTGGAGCTGAAATTTTGCAAAGCTAATGAAAAAGAGCTGTTTAAAAACAAAGAGATGTATTATTAGAGTTATCTCTCACAAAGGTACAGAGCTTGAATTTGCTTTCTAAGAGTCTTTCAAATATGTAAGAAAGAGATGTGTTATTTAAATTCTTTGGAAGCACAGAAAATGAGAGAAAATGCTTCTCTCTGTATTTTTATGAAGTTGGATTGACACTTAGAGCAAACTCAAAAGAATGGATGGGGGGCTTGATGCTAACAGATACAACAGGTTCTGGAAACCCGGGTGAAAGAACCTCCCAGAGCAGTAGAAGGAAGAGGACTCCCGAACATTTTTACCCAAGGATTCACAAATTCTAACCAACACAGATTAAATTCAGCATCTGTGAATAAGACTGACCAAGATTTGTCCAATTATTTTTCCATTGTATTTAAATAGCAGAAAGTAGAAAGGATTTTGTGCTTACTGTATGTGGTCATTGGGAATCAAACCAGTCCTTCTACTCTTGAAAATTAGATCTATACCAGTGATGGGGAATCTTTCAGAGCTTTCAGTGATAAAAAAAAACAAAAACAAAAAAACCAGCCTGCTGTGGCATGCGTCCCGTAAGTTCACCATCACTGAACCATACTGTTTCTATTTGAGACCTGCCTGTCGTCTTCTTTGTTAAGCAAATCTTAATTTGATGTATCAATGATAGAATCTGAGGTTCTAGCTCACAATCACAGCAAAATAAGGAAGGGGGATGTCCCTTATAGTCATCTTTCCTAATTTCATAGTTACTTGCATGGCTGGAGACCACTGATGGACCATTGATTTCCATGGAAGTTCCACAGAAACTAATTAAATAGCAGGGTAGATAAAAGTTTCATATGTGGTGAAGTTATTTTTACCTAGACAATAGTCATCTTCACTTGTGCTTTAAAAATTTCTAGGCTGTCAACGTATGCCAAGATTAAACTAAAGTGGCAAACACAGAACTGAAGAGCACATGAATTATCATTTCAAACACTGCTAGACATTTGGAAAAGGGATTCTAAAGGGCTGATACTGGAGCTAATGGCTACTTCTAGGTCTTTTTGGCTTGTGATACATATTCTTTATTGTCTAGTTAGAAAAAAATCCATGAGAAATGATGTATGTCAGATACCAAATTCTATTACATACAGAAAACTCAGCTCTGGTCTTTTCTTTCCTCTTGCCCCTAATACCCCAAGGCAAGGAATCAAGCCTTCTAGACACCACCGAATGAGTCAAGGTACTGTGGCCCAGACACTAGCCCTGTCACCACACAGACACAAACGCAGTCAAGAAACCACAGCCCTCGGGGATCGCTGCCCCTGCCTTCTTAATCAAATCGACACAGCACACTTGGAGCATTCACCCACGATGGCAAACTTGGGACACAGAAGATCTTTTAGACTTTGGCCGGCAGGCATGCCCAGTGAGTTTTCATTCACTGCGGAACAGGAAGGCTCCAAAGGCAGCCAATCAAAGTCTGACCTAGGGAAAAGTCACTTTGCTCTTACAGGAAGCCATCTAATTATGTTACTGTAATCCTCAGGCTTGCATTTTTCAGCCACCTCAACACGAACTCACAGACTTCAACGATTATGTAATTACGGAAAACTTCACAACAAACATGAAGATTCCTTCTGGAGGCCACATTGAAGACTGGGATGTGCATTAGAGCGTGGGAGGGAAGCACACGGCTCACAAAGAGGAGGGCAAAGAGATTTATTGAACTTAAAAGGCCACATTTTAAAAGGGGCCTCTACCAGACCTCCCTTTTCGTGTGCACATTTTTTGCACCTGCAACTGTTTGTGGGTTCGAAGGCAATTGCCCTCCCCCTTATCCCCAGAGACCACGCTTTAATGCCTTGGCCCCAAATGTGTCATTTTCCTGCCAGGGGGGAGAAATCAAAAGAAACCAAGTTTTTAGAACTTTGCTGTAAAGAAAATAATAGTTCTGAAGAGGATTGGAGCCACATTTTCAGGTTAGACACAGTTGTTAGAGAAATGTCAGAAGAGAAAACATTCCTCTTCACTTTCTTTCCTAACTTGAAGTTCGTTTCACGGGGTTCTGGGTGACATCTGTAGCATCCATTTCTGCACAGGCTGCAGCAGCAGGCTTTTCACTCTGTAACACATAACTACACTCAGACCACAGTGTTCAAAGTGAAGGCTCCAAATGGACCTTCCTGATTCTTCACAGAGAAGATGCTATATAAATTATTTCCATTAAAACAAACCTTTGATACCATAAGTGAATCGTGAAATTTTGATAATGATACTCACAAATGAAGTGCAGACAAATGATCTTGCTTTAGATGGTGTTTGTGTGTAGGGCTCTGGTGAGAGCTGGGATTAAAATTTTTACCCATTGATCCATTTCCTCCTTCCTCTACCACCCACCTCATACACTGAGATGAAAGTTAGCACAGAAAGCCTCTTTTAAACCATTATGAACTGTTCTATTCAAAGCTGCATCTGTGAATTTTTGTAAGACTAGCCAAGATTTGTCCAATTATTTTTCCATCCTAGTCAGGGAGTAGAACGTTTCAAATCAAGGGCCATAACTGAAGCAAAAATGTTACATTCTTATGAGGAAGAACATATCACTAAATGGATTGAAACTACAATAAGGCCCATAGGTATATATAATAGTAAAAAGATGAACCTAACTGAACAAATTAGAACAGCAGATGCAGATCAAACCAACTTACCTCTCTTTGGTTTAACTTGGAAGACACTGAAGATTTTTCCTATGGTACAAATCTTGAATGTTGAGGATATAGGAGTTCTTATATATTTTGTGAAATACTAGTGAGTCATGCGGTCAGATAGCTGGAGGATTTTAGAAGTAGATATATTAATCTTAATGAAGAGAAATAAATCATTATATCAGTTAGAGGGAGTGATCCTTTTTCTTCTCAGTATACAGTGCAATATAGTTTTGAAGTAGGTTTGGGATACCTGGTTCCTGTGGAGCAAAGCTCCATGATGTTCTTTGGTTCAACTGTCTCATGGAGAAGATGACAGAGAAAAGTTTAATGGGTTTGTAAACATTGGCTACTGAGTTACACTTACACAGAGAAATTTACTGATGTATGGGGTAAGTAGTGGTTAGAGGGGAGATGCAGGAAGGACAGTGTATCAAGAGTCAAGATTATGGGATCAGAGAAAATGGGAGGAGGAAAGAAGAGATGAGGTGAACACAGGAAGAAAGTACGGAGCGGTAATTGGCACCGGGCTACTCCATGGGAAGAGCGTGATGTCACTTCTACATTTGGCGGCTTGATTTCAATGGGGTCGAAAGACAAGATCAGGAAACCTGCCTTGAAAATGCCAAGCAAGGAGATTTTGAACCAAAGGAAGCAAGGATGGAGATTCTGCGATGCTTCCTCTCGACATAAATGGGTTTCCCAAGAGAGTCTTGTTTTAGGGCTCTGCTACTGAATAAAACAATTCTTTCTTTCCTGGGCTTCTATTGGTGAGAGGCAAAAGATCAGGAGAAAATTCAGAGCCAGAGGCAGAGGTGGGCCCTCTGAGATGATTGGGGGGGGGACTTTGGAAGGCCTGATCACCCCCCATGGGGCTAGAGTCAAGAGTCATAGATCTCCCTATCCTAGTGCCATGTAGGCTCCAATGCCATCTAGACCCACAAACTCAGGTGCCTTTTGGGGGTATTTTATCTGGTAGTGGAATCTTAGCACATCTCTTTGCTTTGTAAAATTTGTTCTATGGGCAGATTTCTTTCCCCATTGACTTGTATGATTAATACACAATGGGAAAAAGAACACTGGAATGAAACCTCAATGAGTCAGAAACAACTTGACTGCAGTTTCATTTGGAAGAGAAGAAGAAAAGACACATTTCTTTGTCCTTTTCTAGTTTTCTTCATTCCACAAGCAGTGCATCATTTGGTTTTGTCTACTTTAGCATTGCAGTAGTTTAAACCTACCTTCCTGCCAGCGCTGGGGGCCTTTCCCCTGCTGTGAGACAGCTCCCCAGGCTGCTGGTGCTGCCACCACATGCTGACACCTGGACTGCCCCTTGGCTGGTGCTGGGAAGCCAGGGAGACTGGGAGCTTGGAAGACCCAGCAGCGATATTCCACAGCAGCCCCTTCTCCAAGTCCCTGGAACTGGGAAATAAACTTAAATCCTAACTATCTCATCTGCCACACAACAAGGAAAGTGTGAAAAGGGTTTCAAATGTGCTTGCCTTTACTATCCAGCATGAAAAGGAAAAAACACGAAAAACAGATGGGGAAAAAGAGATGCCCAAATACAGAGTCTCCTCTTTCCATTCTTACAGAGATGCCTTTAACCTGTTTTTGAATTGCACTCTTTTTGTCTTCAGGTCATTTCCTTCTCCCTTTATCCCAGAGCTACGGGGCTGTGGGATTTTAAGGACTCAAGCTCCTTTTGAAGGTATCACTGGGTTCTCTCCAACCTTATCCAGGAAGGCGAATCCCTGAGCAATTTGCTGAGTAGTTATTCGGGACCCCTGCCCTGAGCATCTTCCCTTCTGAAGAGTGGCCTGATTTTCAGATACTTCTAACATGACCCAGAGCTATTAGCAACTCTCCACTTGCTCCACCTTCTAGATTATCTGGCTGCCTGGGAAATTCCACTAGTCACTTCCTGAAAACAAACTTTCTACTCTAAGCTTGCAGATGAGAGTAGTAGGTGTCTGGACAGCTTTTCTGCTCTGATGTGCGTGCTTGAGAAACACCTAAGCCTCTTTGGCTGTCATAGTTCCTCACTGGTTCCCCACCCTCATCTGGCCCCAAATCCATTTCATGGATTTTTACAAGTAACAGCCATTTCTCCTCTGTAGGGAAACATCAAATTGATTATCTCTCAAATACTGCCAGTAATTATGTGCAAGACATAAGCGAATCATTATGGATTTAGAGTTCAGGGTTCATCAGTCTGTCTGGAGTATTTATTAAGTGACCGGTATGTACAGGGAGGGGCTACTAGGACATATTTCTGGGAGATTATAAAACAACCCTAGCAAAACCAACAGATTAGAGGCCTGCTGGAAAATTCAGGGCATTAACTAGTAGAAAATTTGTGTAAGTTTTGGAAATCAGTCATTTAATACAACATCTGTATGACAACAGAACTCTAAAACATCTTGCTGACACAAAAATCTCATATTAATGTATTAACACATCATAAGTCAATATATTCCAGGGTATGATTTCAATGAAATGTTCATCTGATTTACCTGTACATATATTAACATAAAAAAAATTAAGACCTGACATCTTTATTTGGCTCTAAAACTAATCTCTTAAAAACTAGGCATTATATATATATATATAGCTTTCTTTTTTAAATATAATGCTTCTCTGACACATTAATAGAAATAATTATACTTGAGAGGCCACAGATTATATTAATTTGTCTTTTTAATGTTTCTGAATAAAAAATTAATGAATTAAATCTGAAGATTTAATTTAATAAAACTCTTTTGTGCTAGGCATAAGATCTCTGGAAGGAACAACAGAAAGATTTGAAGAGTGTTAGTCAGACAAACAAGATAGAATAAAGTGCTAGAGGTTGCTGGGTTTGAAATCTAAGATTGTTAGGTATGAGGAAAGAGCCTTTCAAACACTGCTATTTTGGAGAAAACTCAAAGTCCCCTCTCTTAGTGATTCATTTTGCCATAGTTTCATGCTTGCCATGTATGAAAAAGAAATCATTCTATCAGATTTCTAAGTAAAGTTTCCACTTCTGGTCTGAGGAGGAAGGGATCCACGTATGATGCTTAAGGGAAACAGCCTCGCAACATCCCCAATGCTCTTCTGGATAAGAGTGTGACTCTTCGTGTTGATATATGAGTTTCTGCCTTGTAAGACTAGGCCCTCTGAAGATTCTTGACTAGGTGCTGGGCCTGATTCACTCCTGGGAACCTTCCCATTCCTACAGTTCCTCTGGCCTGGAAATACCCACATGTGTCTCCAATGCCTACTGTTTTAAATTGGATTGTGTGAACTATCTGCACATCCAAACATCTACCTGCACTCTGGGTGCTCTTTTGCACCCAGATAATCACAATTATTTTTATCAAATAGTCACTGTATATAATGGGCATCATTTTGAATACTTCATATGCATTATCTCCACTAAATCTCCTAACAAGGCCATGGGTCATATTATTCTTCTCATTTTAATGAAAGTGGAATCTGAAGCTGTGCAGGATTAACTTGTGTTGAAGTGCTACTTAGGACTCAAACCTGAATATTATTCCAGAGAGGCAATGGTCAGGCAATGGTCAACTTTTCTTCAATTATGTGGACATCTCCAGAGGGACCTGTCTTCTGTCTGTGCTACATGAGTACAGGCAAAGTCACTCTTACTGCATGTCTATTCTGAAATATGATGGGATCTTTCTGACTTTTCAACACATTTTACAAAGAAATGTGCTTTTGTTCATCAACAATATTCTCACTCTTTTCCTGCTATTGAAATTACAATCACATCCTAAGTGCCATTTAACCATCTCATAAGCAATTAGGGAGGGCACAGTACAAAGTCCAAAAGCATCCCTGTCTCTTCAATTTAAAACAGTCCCTCCAAAGACATCATAAAAGGAAAAGGATGGAAAATTTCAGAGAGGAAGTTTTCTGAGTGCTTACGTGACAAAGAAGCCAGGAAAATATGGCATTGTTATGATTCTCCTCATCATTTCAGGATCTGAAGTGGTTCAAAAAGAAAGACACTCCAAAGGAAGATGGACTTCCAAGGGATGTGACTCACAAGGAGGAATATAAAAGAGGGCAGAAAAGTGAATTGTCAGATGGACAATGGACTTTTATTTGGAGCATATGGAGTTGTATGGAAGAATACACAGAGGTGGAAGTTAAGAAGAGAACAAAGAAGATAGAAGATGCTGTTTCTGGCTGGGGCTGGGTGTGGGTGTGGGGTAGGATGAAAGCAGACAGCAAAGGAAACAAGTGAGGAAGGACACAAATACAGGAGACCTTTGTGTATGAAGTAGAGAAATAAATCCTTACTTTTAAGATCTTGAAAAATGTTGTCTACTTATTAACATGAATGAAAATAAACTTCATTTAATGCTTCCTTCCAAATAATCCTGAAGACTTTCAAAAGCTTTCTGCTTATGGTGTGTATTAGCCAGAGAAAATCATAATCTTCTTTTCTGTGATAGGCAAAAGATAGCAGAAAGAACTTTTCCGGTCTTATAAAGGATGGTTTCTGGAAAAACACATGAAAAGTGGGTTTCCTAAAGGATACATAAAAGTTTATTTTTTAAGCTAGTATATTACCAGTGAGCTTCCACTAGACCAAAGAAAACAAATGCAGGCAAAAGGGAGTTGGCTTTTTTATCTGGTTCATTTTGCTACGTCCCCACAAGGACCTGGTCGGTCCTGTGTACCTCGTCTGGTGCCACTTATCAGTCCTCGAATAAAAATCTGCAGATGAATTTTCCTCTGTCTCTGAGGAAATGTCTGTATCAAAAATCTCTGTTTATAATACCAAGAACCTCAGAAAGTGCCATCTGGTGCTCTTGAGCTTCACATTCTTCTACAAGTTTATCCTGATGAAATCCTTGGCATTTTCCTGAGGCTTTTTTGTCTTCCTGCCAAATGTTAATTGATACCTGTTCCTGTAAGTCTTGATTTTCCTTTCCCAGCTGTAGAGATTAGCCTTAAGGGCCTTTTTTTATATTTCTAAACTTTTTCCCTGAAACTTTGTCCTGGCTTCTAGCCCTGACCAGAGCCCTCTCCCCGGGTCCCACAACTTGGTTTTCTTTTGTCAAGGCTTTACACTGTGCTCTTCTTTACCTTCCTTCATTCTTTAGTTTCTAGTCCTTCTTGAGTGGCCTGCACAGAGCAGAATAGACCTGTCTTGGTGGTGGTTCAAAGGGTTGCCAAAATACAAGTCATTGTCAGTCACCATGTGGTCCTAAACCTCTTACAGTACAGATTGCCGCCTACCTCATCCTAGATTAAAAGTGCACACATACGCTTCCTTAAACATAATTTTCATTTCCATTGCTTTTTATACAACAATATAAGCCTGGGAAATATCATGATGGGGAGGGGATTTTGACTTTGCTGTTAGAGAGATCTAATTTTAAAAATTTAAATCTTAGTTTCCTCTTTTTGAACTTGAATGAGAGAGCTAACTTTTATTTATCTTTAAAATGGTATAGTTGTATAAATTAAATGAGATAATATATTCAGGTAGTTGACACACAGCAGATGCTCAAAACTATGTTGGATAAAAGAATGAATGAATGAATGAATACATCAATAAATTAATGAAAGGTGAAGCCAAAAGAGGAAAAAGGAGTCCTTATAGTTTGCATACACATTTTGTGCTGGCTTTACGGTAATATTCTCTCAGCTTAGTAAAGGAAACCGCTATTTAGAAAAGCTACCAAGCGTTTCAGTCAAGGCAGGTTATAGAGGAATGTACAGGGAGGTTTGGTGTACAGAACAAGGTGCCTATCCCAGTCTTATCAAGTAAGAGACTCAAGGAAGATGCTCACCTACCATATCCGTACCTTTTGGCCAACGGCTTTGCCTGCCCGCTATATTAATATTTGAAGATCGAAATTCAATGTAGGATAGAACATGATGATTCCATGGTGTGCATCATACTATAGTAATTCAACCACCTTGGGTGGTAACACAGAAAAGTGACAGAGCTGGGGAATATTAAGCACGTCTGAGGAAATATTGACACTTTCTTTCCAGGGTCCACAGAAGATACATTTTGGAGATCTAGTATGAAATACAACACTGGGGTCCTGTATACAAGTCTAGAACACAGCAAAATGAAATTTTGTTCTTTATTTCCAATACTGTGCATCAGCACCAAATATGACCAAAATTACTAGTGTGAGACGGTATGAATGATGTGTACACTTGAACATGTCTCTGAAGTTAGTCATTTCCTGTACATAGATTCCTAATCCTGACCATTATTTGTTACCTCAACACAACCAACAACAATCAAAAAGCTGGCTTTTTCTATGAATTTTAAGTAACACATTTTAAGTGACACTTTTAAATAAAGATTTTTTTCTCCTAGATTAAAGTGCAAAAATGCTAGGACTGTCCCTACAAGTATTTCATAATCCCAAGTATAATATTTTGATTTAATGAAGTAGTAGCACTTTCTACTGGTAAATATTTTTCCCTAAAGAAAGAGACTAGTTCTATGTCATATATTAGTAATGTTCTCCTGTTTTACAGATGAAAAAAATGAGGCATCGGTGCATATGGTTTGCCAAAACTTTCACAGTAATTTAGGGGAAGATCTGAGAACCTAGTCTACACTGCCCAAGTTTTTAAGTCTGTTTCTTGGTCATGGGCTATAAAGCATCCCAAGAATTGCCATGACCATTAAAAATGTTTTCTCAGTGATGATCAGTGTTTCCATTCCCAGGATGTAAAATGTGATGAATTGTAAGGAGGAAAATAAACTTCCTCTGAACAAAAAACCCATGTTTGAGAGCAGCAGAATCTTAAATTCAGCTCTGAATACCATTAAAGAATTAGGAAATGATGTGAGATGACTGCCCTGGATTTGGCCACCCTTTAGTAATGTCTATGTTATTCAAATATTCTTATGCAAACTCAATTTCCAAAAGTTACGAAGGGAATTTTTGTTCAGTGAAATGTTCTTGTAAAAGTTGTCTGTGATTACATTATAGACGCAACTCCAAGGAATCTCTTACTAGAAAGCAATGCATTATTCCAACGTGAATCAGATACTAAACTGATTATTTTCCCAGGATCTTATAAAAGACTATTTTAACCAAATGAGAACTAGGATGTATTATTCCTTTTATGACTGAGATGCCTACTGAACAACAATTTAATTAAATCATATTTAGTATGAGTTTGTTGTACGCATAAGGAATCCAATGGTTTGTTGTCAGGGGAATTTCTAATTCAACAGACTACAAATTAGATGGAACGTATATAGGTAACATTAAACAGATTTAAATGACATTTAATGTAGATATATCAAACAGTTCTAGAACATTCTGTCTTTTGCCATCTGGGTGGCAGGTGCAACCAAATTCCAATACCAAAAGAGGAAGTCTCTCTAGAATTAAACCTCATGAGAAGGGATTTCTTCATGCAGGAAAGTGGATTGTGACTATCATACAAGACTCATTAAATGTCTAGATGCTTATGACACTGAAACTGGTAGTTCAGAGATTGAGAATTCACTTTTAAACATTGTTTTTGCTGTATACACTTAAGGTGTACAACATGATATCTTGATATACATATACATAGTGATGATTACTATAGTCGTCAATTAGCAAGTTACCTTTGTATATGTGTGTGTGTGTATGTGTGTCTCTGTGTATAGTAATAGCATCTAAAACGTAAAATATAATCCCTTAGCAAATTTCCAGTATGCAATCTATTAATTAGTTATAGTCCTCATATTGTATATTAGATCTCTAGAGTCCTTCATCCTACATAACTACACTTTTCCATCCTTCGACCTTCATCTCCCCTCTCATCCCCTACTTTCCATCCCCTGCCTTGTTTGGTAAACACTTCTATTTTCTTTCTCTATATATTTGACTTTTTAAATTTGTTTTAAGATTTCACATATGAAAGTCCATGCTGTAATTTTTTCTTTCTGTGTCTTGCATATTTCATTTAGCATAATGCCCTCCAGTTTCATTTATATTGTTAAAAATAGAATTTCTTTCTTTTTAAAAATTTGGTAATATTCCATTATGTATATCACAATTTCTCTAACTGTTCATCCTTCAATGGATACTTGGGTAGTTTTCATAACTTAGCTGTCAATAATGCTGCAGTAAACACAGGAGCAGAGATAACTTTATAAGATACCAATTTTATTTCCTGTGAGTATATATCCAGAAGGAATATCGCTGGGTCATAGGGTAGTCTACTTTTAATTTTTTTGAGGAACCTCCATATCTTTCACAATGACTGCACCAATCTACATTCCGATGAGCAGAGTTTCCATTTCTCTCCATACCCCCACCAGTGCTTGTTACCTCTTGTTTTTTTTGACAATAACAATTCCAGCAGCTGTGAGATGATATCTCATTGCAGTCTTAATTTGCATTTTTCTGATGATTAGTGATGTCGAGCACTGTCTCCTGTACTTGTTGGCCATTTCCATGTCTTCTTAGGAATGTACTCTAAATGCCAGACTCTCTATAATTTTTATTAATGACAGTTTAGAGAGTAGGAAATCAGAGGAAGGTGCCGTAATTTTTTATGAAACTACTTAGCATTTAAATATTGCTTCTCTTTGAAAGTAGTTTTATATACCCCATTTTTGTCTTTCATAAAAACTAAGCACATTATTGCAAAAGGAATTATTACCTCCACTTTTAAAACAAGGAAACAGAACCAGATGAAGCTAAGTCATTTGCCTAAGGTCAAATAGTAAGTTATGAGCAGAATTACACTAAAATTCAAATTTCTATCTTTTTTTATACTAGTAGTTTTTATTTGAGTTCTTAATCTTACTGTGAAAAAATTTAATGTACTTTTAAATAGACTTTAGTATTTCCTGATCTCAAACGGCAAATATTTGACAGATAGTCCACATGAAAAACTTGTGCCTTGGCTCTAGAAGTAGAATGCTTGTGGTATACTTTTCCCTGTGAAAAAACAAATCAGGATATTTATATCATGGGCTCAAAAGGTGAAACATATTCTTTTTCTACAGAAACTTAATGTTTCCTGTATTGATTGTCTTTGTTTTAAAAGTTAAAAAGAATATAGAAAGGAATAGTAAATACCACATCAAACATGAGTGCACATCTCACACAACTGATCAGTACTGACATGTTCCATTTTTGCTTATGTATAAATATGAAGCTAATATATCTCTTTACTTATTCATCATTTTATAACACAAAATCCAGATTTCTTCAACCAGGAGCTGCAGAATGTGATATCACACAGACCATGTCTAGACAGAAAGTCCCTTCCCACTCAATGGGAGATGCCCCAACTGAAAAAGTTGATCTTATCGACAAGCTCTCTGCCCAGGTAAAATGGAACCAGTCCCCAATATAATGCCATTGGATTTCCTGAGGTAATTGTTGCATAATTATCTGCTGCATTTTTCTAAAACCTTTTTACTAAAGTTTGAGACAGCAATCTTGGCTACTACCTAACTCCACAAAAGGTTTTGAGTAATTGCGACTTTTTATTTCCCTACTTGTTTACTCGCTCCTAGTGAAAGGGAAATGAGAAAGGGCTTTAGGCAAGAGGAGTAATTGCAGCTGTTATTTGGGCAAAGTAGAAAAATAATTGATTGTTTTCCCTTGTTTATTCAAATTCCTCAGATCAGCTATTCTGAAGGTAAGAGCTGGCTTGGCATGTTTAGAAACTTAGAGGAAAACTGAGGTAATGTGAGACCTTAGGGGGTTTTGTTGTTGTTGTTGAAAGATAAATATTATTTTGTATGCAAGCCCTGTAATATATGTGGCATAGAAACTGATGAATGACTCATTTGTTGTTGGAAAGTGAACAAACTTGCCTAATGATATAGTTTGTTCTCTCTCTCTCTCTCTCTCTCTCTCTCTCTCTCTCTCTGTTGGGGGGTTCTCTCTGGACAATTCTTCCCTTTTATTTACCTTATATGTTGAATTATGGCATCTTTTTTTCCTTTAAACTGGCAGATTCATTTTAAAATTGTTCCCACCACTGTTTCTTCTCATTTTATACATGTGACTGAAGCAACAGAAGTACAAATTAAACTCAAGATGTTGATCGTTAGGGACTTTGGGATATAGAAGACAGAATAATGTGAAAGAGATATTTAAAAGAAAGTTGTGCAGACTATTAAGGGATATTGATAAAATTGTTATGTTTTTTCATTATTTTAGTTTCTGTAATCAAACCCATGTAGATAAGACCTTATATATTTAATACAATGTATTAACTCTGTGCAAATGGAAAAAAATTAAGTATAACATTTCTAGACCAACCAACATAGCTGTTAATTTCTGCACAATGCAAACTTAACATGGTAAACCAGGATACTTTTTCCAAAGTTGACAACACAGCCAAAATTTCCAAAAATGTGTGTGTGTGTGTGTATATATATATATATATTTTAATATAAAAAGATCAGTGATAGCAGTATGTTATACAAGAGCAGCAACAGCCTTTTCAGGTTCAGTCATTAAAATTGTTGTGCTTCATATTAGGTTATTAACATTTTATGCGTGCATATGCAATCATAAAATTGTATCTATGACAGCAATATGATCATATTTTATTTCCTTATGTAACTTGTTTCTTTTTCTTTTATTTGGACTCTACTTTTTTGTTTCTGTAATTCACTTCAATGCCTTGGTTAGAGATTAAATTAGAGATAAATTGTGGATCTGGGCTATGAAATCCTTTCAGGGCTCATGTATTCAACATCTTTATGTCTGATAAATGGGAAAGAGGAACCCAGCAACTAACATCCTCACTGAAGCTCTGGAGGTACTTCTTGTTGTTTTTATTCTTTTATGCATATCTTTCCATCTTCCTTCTCTTAAAGCAATTTGGATTTCCACACCTTCCATAGCTTTTTGGAATTCTATTCTGCCACGTGTATCCTTGTCCTTATCTGTGCCTCTTTTCATATCTCTTTAACACCTCTTTTTTGGGGGCATTATCTATCAACTCATTACCAGGTAAAGCACTGTAAGAGCTTGACATGTGAAAAGTTTTAAGTATATCTTAGATTATGGCTTTCAAGCCCCACACTTCAGGAGTGGAAAGACTCTACTCCATAAATAAAAGTATTTGGAAAGACTCTGGAGAAGATTGGCTTTTCTAAAACAGTTCGCATGCCAAGATGAATGGCAAGAATAATCCATGACATCCTCCAAAATATCAAATAGTCCTAAATGGACAACGTTCTTATGGACATTAATTGTTAAAGGTATGCAAAACTACATAGTGACCTATAAGATCTCAACATCAATTGAGAGTCTAATTTTTTTGAGAGTCTAATTTTTAAAACAAGAATTTAAGAATCTGTTGATACTTGTGCTCTAAATAGTTCATTAATAATATGAATGATGCCCTTAGCACTATTAACAATACTTTGGCTATGACGTTTGTCCCTTTAACAACTTTTGATGATTGCTTTTTACCCGCATGTAAGCACTCACATGATACTGTCAGCAACCCGCTGCTGGATAACCGACTTGTTTATCTGGGTACCAATTACCATTCCCAGCTCACATCTTGTGTGGGCTTGGCAGACATCAGCTTTAAGCACCTAGAAGGCACTTCCTTCTCCAGAGTAACTTCAGGGAAATAAGAACTCTGTCGCAACTGGCTGAAGTTGGAATTAACTTCACCTCTGTCTGCATTTCAAAATAAGTGAAGATTTACTGGCCCAGGCAAGTTTTCTGTATTTTTGGATTGATCTCTTTGCATTCATTCTGTCTCTCTAAATTTAGTAATGTGATATGCTACAAACAAGGCTTTCATGCACACCATGTCACCCAGGGAATTTCGGGATTGTCTAATTGGTCTGCCTTGGCAATTCTGCTGCAATTTCCACTGGTCTGTACTCAGGAATCTGGGTGGGAAGTGAAAGTAGAGACAAGCGTGCCAAGGCAATCTCCACCGTGCAAGGGCATGCTGCTTTGTGTGGGTCTGAGACCCAGACTCAGGACAATTCAAAATGAAAGCCTTCAAATGAGTGCCCAAAGACTAAAATAAAAACTGAATCTGCTTGCTGCATCTCAACAGGGCCCCAAAGCTACCGAAGGTCAAAATGAAGGGCTAAAGGTACAAAAGGCCTTTCACCCTCCAGCTTAACTATCCTTTCCTGGTGGTATGTAAATGGAAAGGTGGCAGAGAAGGGGTCAAGTGACTCACCCAGTCCCCTGCTGGACTGAATCCCACTCAGGCCTTTCCCCTATGGCCACCCCCGCAGAGGAACTAGCTCCAAACTGAACTCAAAGGTTATGGGAAGTCCCCTGTGATTTAGGACTTTAAAGGGTAAAAGAGAATTATGGCGATTTGGAAAAACGAGGAATAAGTAAATGTTTATGCTTATGGTCCTCTAGCAACCCATGTATGTATTTTTTTCTCTAATATTCCCCAAGATGGTTTTATCATTTAAATGAAGAAGTTATTTGAGGTTGTTTGACATAAAGCATATCACAATATTTTTTATTTAAAATAGCTTTTTTCCTGATTATCAGTTTATAGTCATTGAAAAAACACTCAGATTTTACAGAAATGTGTGACATAAAATGAAAGACTTTCCCTTTCATTGTATCCCTTAGCAATAACTTTCAACAGCAACTTGTTTTGTATTGTCAAATTTCCCTCAGATTATCCACCTATCTACCTACCACCTATTGCAGTTTTTTATAAGAATGAAATCTTTCTTGATATACTTACAAATTGCTTTTTTATTCCATTCAACAATATTACTTTCTATGTTTGTTTATAAAGATATTTTGTTCAGTTTTTAAGGCTAGATTTCTTCAAAATTACAAGTGATAGACTGAATAAGAGCAAAGAATATATATATTTCCCCTCTCTCTTCCAACTCATAGAAATGCTTGGTTTTCAGACTATTTTTAAAGCTTTTACAAGTGTATGCATATGTCCTTGTCTACTTCTGTATTTTTTTTTCACACAGATGGCATTTCACTATATAGCTCTGCACCTTGGTTTTGAAACTTAACACTACAAATGTTCTTTCGATATGACCCAAGGATGTTTATATTGAATGTTCTTTCAATATGACCCAAGGAGGTTTAACCTGAAGGTGTGATGGTCCACTCCAGGGGGAAGGGCAGAACCTGTGACCATCTGGCTTATGCTGTGTGAGCTTTGCTTAACATACTGTGAATGTCTGATTCACAGAAGCCTTGAGGATATTCTGCTCCAGTCAGAAAAACCTGGAGAAAAGCTACCCTTAGACCCCCAGTGCTGAACAGACTTATAGGAAACATTCTTCAGTGGATTTAATGTCAGGGTCCCCACGTGAGCTTCCTCTTTTGGTGTCAGGCTACAGAGAGATTTTCTCATGGATGTGGGAACCATGTAGTGCTCTAAAGTCTACAGAGGAATATGTTCCTGGATGGAGAGGAAGTAAGGAGGCAAAAGAAGTCAGCAGACCTTGATGTTACTGAAATTCTTCCTAATGTCCAGCAGTCAATGAAATACATCCAATACTTTTTGCTATCTTTTTTTTTTTTTTTTTTTTTTTTGTCGTGCCGGGGATTGAACTCAGGCCCTTGTGCTTACAAGGCAAGCACTCTAATCACTGAGCTAAATCCCCAGCCATCCAATACTTTTTGGAACAGAAAATCAAATTTTGATAGCAGAAAGGATATACTTACTAATTAGTGATATGATTAATAAAGAATCTTAGATTCCTAGTGGCTTCTCTTCTAGTAAATTTCAAAATTATTTGTATGTAAGCTGAAATAGATGAGTAATATTAAATACTGTAATGTATGTACTCTTATGCATTACATTACATTTGTCTAAAATATCTCCCCTGTAATTCCTCCCAAACACCTTCTATTGTGATATTTGGTTCTTAATTCTTCACTGCTAGAAAAATAAAATGATGCATATTACTGAATTTGAGCATAATTTCAAGTCATTAAAAGAAGTGAAATACTTCAAAAGACTTCTAATCATAATTTTAGGCTTAATAAAAATTAAAACCAATGTATTACAGCCTTGAGTAAGATAGAAAGCATATAGTGGAGAGACTTCAAAGGTCAGTGCATCCCAGAAAAGCTCTAACTTATAACAAGAGGCATTTATTATGCACTGACTTTAAAACATTAAAATGTCACCCTCAGGATTTATGGCTTTTGCAAAATGTGTACAATTTCTGTGGGGAATTTTCCTCATCCTAAAGGGCAGGGATAGTAGAAAGGAAGCCTTCTATTACGGCTTTACTTTTAAAATGTTCTGAAAGTACTGAGGAGCCAGGATGATTGTAGTCCCCCTGGCTACAGCAGTTGGTACATAAATCAGAAAGAATTGGCCATAGTGAGCCACTGTGGAAAAGCTCACACAAACTGGCAACTGATCATCCCCTCTCCTTTATTTCTGTATAAACTGTTTACAGAAAACTATGTGGGAGAGTGTCCGAGAATAGTGACATTCTAATCCCTAGTAATTCTTAGGAAATGTAATTGTAGGAACAAATTTCATAAAGTGCTTTCAATCTTATATAAATCTGTGTAAATCACAGACCCCTTTAAATGCCATTTGGACAACAGAACTCTAGCTGAGATTGCAGCCTGAGCTGCCTCTGGAGCTTCCTGAAGGCAGCCCTGGATTCCCTGGTGGAACCCTTGCTTACTCAGGCTGGCTCAATCTTGCCAAAAGCCTTCAGTTATTTCCAGAGAACTGGGTGTAATCTTGTCCCACTGACTGTGCCAAAACTTGTCCCTGACTATTAAAGGCATCTGCCTTTCATAAGAAAACCCAACTTTCTGCTTCTGACTCACTGGCACAGAAAGCTGTAGATGCCTAAGTTGAAGTGATGGCTTGCTGTCCTTGGGTGAGAACAGGCTGTCTCTGGTAAAAACTGAAAACCTGTGTGGCAGATGGCAAGAGTCCTGCTGACTGATACAAACCTTCTCCCCACACAAGCACTTTTAGGATGGATGATGGATGATGAAGTGAGCAGTAGATATAATTTATTAATTGATCCACAACTTCCAAAGCTATCCTCCTTCCAATGGAGGATCCTCTTGGAATACGAGGTATCTGTGTCCCGATTGCAACTTGCACATCATAATAAAAGAATCATGGTTTACAAATGACTTGTAAACGACTTATAAAAGAACAGTTTGTAAATGACTTGTAAAAGAAGTAAGAAAAGTCTTAAAGATGTAAATCTATGAGCATGGAAGAGGTGAATTTTTCTTCCTTCTGCTTATCATGTTGGGAGGATCAGAAGCCTAGTGTAGGGATGGACACTCTGAATTGGGCTGTTATCTACATGGATCCATGTCACTCTCCAAAATGTCTCCAGTCTTGGCCTTCTATCACTATACCACCCTGGCTTCAGGATCTCTCACCTGGATGATGTAGCTCCTTAGCTTGTTCCTCTGATTCTAATCTGATCTCCATTAATTTATTCCTTCAGACCACTATCAAATTATGATACAACTACCACCTACATCTATGATGTCACTCCACCATGTATAACTTTTTGGAGTTTTCTCATCACCCACAGAATAAAGCTCATCTAAAACCTTCAGTGCCCTCTCTTGTCTGCTGCTCCAGGCCCAGTCTCATACTCCTATCATATCTTGTGCTAACAAGCATGCATTCCTCAGGTTAAAAATTTTTTCTTACCACTGAGATTTTGTGGGCACTGCCCTTCCACCTGAAGTGTTTTCCCATTCTCTTGCCTGGGTTAACTACAGCTTATCCATTAAGACTCTACTCACATACCACCTTCTCCAGACACCCGTCCCTGGCCCACCACCCCTCAGTGCAGGTGAAGTACACAGCTGCCTCCAGGCCCCCTTGTTTTGCAGGTCCAGCTCTCATTGCACTTTCCATATGGTAACATGGTAATCGCTATGGTCTGAATGTCCGTGTCCCTCTAAAATCGTATGTTGAAAAATCCCCATAGTGATACAAACAGGAGATAGGGCCTTTGAGAGATGATTAGGTCATGAGAAATTCAGCCTCATGAATTGAATTAGTGCTCTTATAAAAGAGTCCCAAGGGGGTTGTTTTCCCCTTCCATTGTGTGAGGACACAGCAAAAAGATGCTATCTATGAGGCAGACAGCTAGCTCTCAGTAGACACCGAATCTGTGGCCACCTTAATCTGGGACTTCCCAGCCACCAGAACCATAGGCAATAAATTTTTGTTGTTTATAAATTACCCAGCCTAAGGCATTTTATTATAATAACTCAAACGAGCTGAGACAGTAAACTAATTATGTGTCTTCTAGTCTGTGACCTGTGACAAGCTTCAGCAGGTATGCTATGACTTATTCATTGTTGTGTTGTTACCCAAAATATAGCGCCATGGCTGACATATATTTTGAACATAATAAATGTCTGATGTATTAATAAGTGAAGTTGAGTAGGTAAAATAGTTAGAAGAAAGATTTATACTTTTATAATAAATTTGTAAGATTTATAGCAAGTTTTATAAAAGGTTTATAGTTGGTTTTATATAAGGTTAAGACTGATAAGAAGCACATAATTTATAAATAAGTAGAATTATTAAAAAACAATTTATAGAGCTGAAAGACACCTTAGAAAGCATCTAGAACAGCACTTTTCTTTTACAAGCGGAAACACAGAACTCCAGAGAAATTATCACCTTTCCTAGTCCCCATAGTACGGTAACAATTTAACCTTTGAATAGATCCATGCATCTGTAATAAAAATTGAGATCTGTAAATTATATGTTGCATTACTTGAATTAAAGTAAAGAATCATAATTCCTTAATGGTCCATTTAGCTGTATATATGTACATGTACAAACTTAAGAGTAATTCAAAGTGCCTAATATTTTACAATGGTCCTCAGCCACTGCACGTAAAGCAGGAAAATGTTGTATTAATGCCTGAAATCTCTGGACCCACCAATTGGAATTTGAAGAGTTCCAGAACTCTTCTCCTCAAAGAAGAACAAGGAAATGTATGTTCAGCACTACTGGGAGGTAATACATAGTTTTTCAATATGAAAGGGCTTGACAAGTTAATTGATTGGTTTTTTTCTTTACTGAGGTGTCCTGCTGTCTAAAACGCCCCACATTCCAATGCAATGCCCATCTCTGAGGTCAGCAGTGGCACAACACACAAGCCTTTGGGACATTTGGTTACAATCCTTTTGTCCTGAATACACAGAGCAAGAGTGATGCAACAGTGTTCATAAGGGCAGATGTTTAGGGGTAAAGGCTGTGTTTTGCCAGCACTGGATGCTGATTAATACATGTGTATCTCAGGAAAAGAGTCTCTTGTGCCTCACTTACAAGTTGTACTAAATTAGAAGGAAATTTGGGCAAAGTAATTATCAAGCTCCCCAGAATAATGTCCTATGATGAGGGCATTATCTGATACTTAATAATGAGGTGATAGTCTACCAAAATCTCCAGTACTGGCTTCTTACATTCTTATGGCATTAAATTTAGCATCACCTGGGGTATAAAGTCTGAGGGGAAAGGCCAAAAACAGAATTTGCAATCCTGGATTGTTTTCTTAAATCTACTAATTACCTACTGGGTAACTTTGAGAAAACACAACCTGTTAATGGTTAGCCTGTTCAGTTTCTCTACCATAAAATAAGTTGTAAATAATCCACACCCTTGCAAAAGTACTAGAGAAATAAATGTTCAAATGAAAGGTATCATAAAAGTAAAATGCGGTTTTACAAAGTCGGAAAGCGTTCCAACCTCTGCTTAAAGATAGCATGGTGTCAGGCTCAGAGAAAGGGGTCTCTGGTAGAACCAGTCTTAGATATAGCAGCGTGACTTAAGGTATTTCATAAATCTGGTCTTGTGTGACATGGGTTGGCTGAGAACCTCTTCATTTCATTTCTGTCTCGTCCATCCTTAGCATGGTGCCTCTAGTCTGGCAGGCTCCAAAATCTCTGCTTCTCCATGACTGGTTAGACCTGCCAGGTGGAATACGTTTCCACCCAGTGACACATTTAAAATATTTGAGATTTTGAGTTTCTTAGAACCACCTGCAATTTGAATTAGGATATATCAAGGTCTTTAAAGGCTCTGAGATACGTGTGGCTAAAAGCAGATATTGTCTTGATTCGGGATGGGGGACTAGCTTCAAAGTCTGTTTAAGAAGAAATTTAGACAGAGAGCTGACCACACCAAAGTAGGCTCATCCTCTCTCAAAGGGCTGTGCCTTCCCTGCATGGATAAAGTCACTCTTGCCTCGTGAAGAATGCGGTGCTTCAAAAAGAGACAGAATTCTTTTACCTCCATTCCAGGTATGGAAAGTGAGCAAGGCCAGGCTGGACTCTGGGAACTCAAGGACTCTAAAATCAGAAGACGATGTATAATAAAAGTATGGGTTTTGATGACCTCTAATTTCCTGAAGCTCTAGGTTCAAAAATGAATCACAAGGCATGGGTGGCTAGTAATGCTGCCTGTGAGGTAGATGGTTTGTGTGCATTTTCCTTTTTCCATAGTCAGAAGCTACTTCACCTTGAGAAAACCACGGTTCACAGGGGTGTTTTTCATTCTTGAGAGACTGTGGAGTCAAGCCTGTCCTGTTTGCCATCATTTCCTCAGAGCCTGACTTGGCCTCAAAAATATTTTTTGAACCAGCAAATATGCAAAACACCACTTTACTGCTTTTCCTGTGATAACCTATTTTATTTTATTTTATTTATTTATTTTTTTTTTTTTGTGGTGCCGGAGATCGAACTCAGGGCCTTGTGCTTGCAAGTCAAGCACTCTTAACCACTGAGCTAAATCCCCAGCCCCTCCTGTGATAACCTATTTTAAAAATCAATACCCTACTTAAAAGAACTTCAGAAAAGTTTTCCCATCCTAAAGCTCCCTGCAATCCAAATGGACACAATATTTCCATTTTAAATATCAGAAGAATGCCATAACCACAGTTTATATTTTCCCTCCTGTTCTCCTCAGGGCCTGTGTTGCTCATTTATATTCAATTTGCTGCATGTTTGGGTCATTTGCTTTAGTCAGGAGGCTCTTACAGTAACTCAGAACTGTCTAAATCCCAGAACCTCTGCCGGGGTCTGGAGAAGCGGCTTGGGAGGGGCTGTGCTGAGGGCAATGCTAGTCAGGCACCAAGCAGTGGTCCTGGCTACTTTGGGCAGCAGATCTTCAGACTGACCAGTTTGGTTTAGCATGGAAAGAGAAATGCCTGAGAAAGCCAGTAGACAAGTCCAGATGAGGAGAGAGATTATAAACCAGAAAACTTCCGCCTTGGTATTTGAAAACCACACAGTATTTTACAACATTCCTGCCTATTAACTGCTGGGAAGGGCACTACCTTATTGCCTTTTGCATAATGGAACCAATCTTTCCACTTAGAGGCCCCGTTGCTTTGATCGAGTTCAAAAGATGAGGGGAATGATGACTAAGGACCTTGGGAACCAGACTGAAGAATCTCACAGACATACTCAAGGGGTTTGGGGGGGTGGTTGTTTGTTTTTTTTACTGACGCATCATTTTGGTAAACAATTCCTATAGTCTGCGCACTTATCAAATTCCTCACCCAAATATTTGCTATTTATAAAATAATCAAGGAAACAGACTTGTGTTTATTATTCCTAAATCAGCAGCAGTTTGATGAATTAAAAACAGTCTTACTTTTTCCTCTCCCTTCACCAGCCTCTTGTAAAAGTGCCAACAGCATACACCCAACTCTCTCTTGAAACAGTAAAAACAAAAAATAAAAGTGACCTCCATGAACTGTACGTTGCCTCTGCACAGGTTAGAGTTTGGGCCCATGGCCAGGCCCCCTAAGCACCAGAGGTAGCTGTTCGGAACTGATTGAGTTGGAAAGGGATACAGTAAATGTCTGTTTCCGGTTCACAGGGGCCTCAGCGTCACCACATAGTTTGGACGTCTGACTAGTTTCCTGACTTGAGAGTCTCTTACTTTAAACATGAGGGATTGGCCCTGGAGAGGAAAGGAAAGACACACGCAAGAGTCTGCCTCTGGCTCCGCTAGCAGTCACTCTCAGGATGGCTCCTCCAGACAGGATTTAAACAGAACTATTTTGATACGAACAGTGCTTACAGTCGCTGTCCTGAGGGAGGGTAATGGTGAGGCCACGAGTCTGCGCAGAGTCTTGGAGTGGAGAAGACCAATTCTGAGCAAGTTCTTGACTACATAGTTTCCAGGAACCCCTCTTCGCTAGTAATGAAGCAGCACTTCAGACTCAGCTTGTAAGGCTGATTCACCTCTATGTTGCATTCAAGTGGTTCTATTTATATTCTATGCATGTGAGACACAGGCTTTGTTAGATGAATATACCTAAATCCCTCTTTCTAAGACAAACTTGCTAGATCATCATGAGGAGGGAATCAAAGAATTCCAATGAATCGCTTCATTTTAAAATAACTACAGTTATCCTTTGTTAGACTAAAATTTTAGCTCTGCAATAACTTTAACTTTGTACAGAGCTGCCTCCTAATTTAACATTCATTTTTACACACTTAGGCCCTCTTTAAAGCCTTCCTACTGCTGAATCTCTTCAATGTTGTCCTGAGTGTGTCACTACACAGAACAGTTTCACCTACCAGCAGAGTTCTTGCACTAATTGTTTCTATTCCTTTATAATATACTGGACTGACTTAAAAACAGCTTCCTTCTCACCATTGTGACTGGCAGCCATTCTCTTCTGGGAGCGAATGTACCCTTTCTGGTATGATTTAGCTAAGAGCAGCCAATGTATGCAGCCTTCCAGAGTAAATGGTAAAAGAAACACTAGCTATGAACGCAGCAGGAATTTTTAGAAAGTGATGCATTACATAGTAATAAGTAAAAATTTCATATTCATGAATGAAAATTTCAGTAAATAATATTATGATACCTGGAGGGATCCTAAAGGCAAGAGTCTCCTCAGCCCATAAAGCAAGAACAGCCAGCGTGGCGCAGCAGTAGCAGTATGGGCTCATTCTGTAGTCAGAGACAACCCCACAACCAGTCAGGGCAAGAGTGGGAGGGAAAATGTCTGCGTTGCTTTCTCTTCCAGCTTTATAAAACAAGGTTAGAGAGGCTAACCCTTTAGGGCTCGCTATAGGACTGGTCCAGATTACCTTCTCTCAGGAACTTGGGCTTTGAACCACTCTGGGGCACCAACCTTGTTTACTCTTGCTGGAAGACATTTTGTTGTCTAGAATAACGCATGCTTCCTTCTAGGATGCCATCGGAAAAAGCCCATTCATGTCTTTTCTCACTACTATTAATTTCTCAGTCCAGTAAATTCAAAAAGAAGAAGAAGCAACCACTACTAACTGGCAGCCAAGAAACGTTTTAAAATTGAAAAGATACATTTTTTTTCTTGAAATTTCTACTATTATAAAATTTATGAGAGCACAGGACCATGCCTTAAATCTTTATATCACCACAATATCTAGTGTTATTTATGCAAGTAATTAGAGACTAGTGTGTCCTTTAAATTTTCCCCTCCTACATTTAAGAAGCTTTTCCATATAGAACATTGACCACCCAAAGGCTCATAATATCCGCAAATGTGATAGAAAAACAATGAGGTTAGTTCTTATTCTACAGGGTATAATGCAAATCTCATACAGAGATTGTCTTTCCTGTTCGTTCTTTATTCTAATTGAGGGTAGGAGAAATGCAAATAATTGAAGAACAACTTACAATTAAAAAGTTCATCTGATTTTGACTTTGATCCTGGTGAATCCTATGCCTCAATAGTGCCCAAGATCATTTTCCATCTACCTTTAACTCAAAAATCTGTCTGGTTGGTTAGGACCTAGCTGGGAAGAGGACCCATGAAAATGTTTTAGACTAAATGGCAGAATCAAGCATGAATAATTTGGACAAAGAGCAGAAGTGGCAGAAGGTGCTGGAATGAAGACTCGGGAACTTTGCCACTATGTCACTTTTTAATCCTTGGGAAATGCTTTTTTCATCTTCTGGAGTTTCTTCTTGATAACTTAGATTATTGGCTTAACTGTATAAATTTCCTACTGCCACTGTAATTAGTCCTGCTAGCACTTTAACTGAAATTCACATGTTAAAAAAAATTCACATGTAAATAAAATTAGTTGAACTTTGTATTGTGGTGCTATTATGCCAAATGTGAAAAGAGCTTAAGTATGAATAATAATACTAACAATGGCTAAAACTGGATGAATTAGTCAAACTTAGAAAATTAAAATCTCAAAGCAGTTCAGGAGCAAAAGTGGTAAAAAAAATAAACATTTACATGCTTTTAATTCAAGATTTTACCATTGTTTCTTCCTACAGTTTATTTAAAAATCTATTTCAAAGTCACAATAATTTTGAGGAAAATTCCCAGTTGACTTGAATCTATGCCAATTTGATCCTAGTCATTTGAACTTGACACAATTCAGTGATTTTTGAAATTCATATTTCAGTTATTCACGTAAATGAATAGTGTCATTTGGTTATTTGATGTGATTTTTAAAAAAAAGATTGGTCTTTTGAGAAACTGCTTCTGGGTATCGATACTAAAATGAAAACACTGGCCAAAATCATAAAAGCAGGAAAATTAATTTCAGGGCATTTTAAGTCTCTCCTGCTTCCTGGGCTCACAGGGCTTCAGAAGTTGAGAATTGCTCTCTGATGTCACTGTTCTCTGAAAGCTGATCCACTGAAATCCATATGGTGGACATCTTTGACTCACATACTGCTTACATTTTTCAATGCCTCAGAAAATGGAATTTTTCCCTTTTAATCCTCAAAACCAAATTCAAATAAATTGTTTGACCCACCTGCAACTTCCTTGGAGGAACATTACATTTTGATTCAATCCATAATTTCTTCATGTTGTATAACCCACATATTATCCCATTTTACTTTTAAATCCAAATCATTATTACTGTCTTTGATTCTCAGCTGAGACAGTGGAGGACTTTTCTGTTTTTGTTGTTGTTTTTGTTGCTACAGATCATAAAAATACAGGAAAGAAATTTCTTATTTCTTCAATTCTCTCCTGCAGTCTACAACTCTTTTAATTCAGTAATGAGTCAACATGGGGCCATAGATTTTGCAAATCCAGAAACTTTTGGATTTTAAAAGCCTCCACCAAGGAGAAAAATCTCTGCCTGCTGAACAAGGAAAATATGGCAAGGAAACAAAGTGTGAGTCTTATAGGTCTCACAGGTTCCTGGTGGTGGGGGCGCTAAACAGACAGACTGTGTTAGAGCTGCTGTTGGCCCAAGGAGCCCGGACACAGTGTCCAAGCATGGGGTAGTTGACAGGTGGTTTGTGGGAAGACATCTCCTGGTCTCTGTCTCTTCCCTGTCCAGTTACAACCTGGTATTTCCACTTTGCATTGTTTTAACTTCCAGCTCAGCTTCCATCCTATGCCAATACTCATTACTGTTTACAAGCATCTTTCTCACCTCTACACATCACTATTTTACAAAGGACACAAAACTTTACAGTATTTTTAGACTGAAAACAAGATGTAGTTCTATGAATACATAATGTTACCATGTACTCATGAATTCTTGGGACATACGCTGTGCACCCATGAAGATGGAATATTTGCACCCAAGCTAATTGCTACACATCTTGTGAGACCTGGTCACACCTTGGATGTTCTAGAAAGCCTCTGACTGTGCCATCTCTGAGCTTCCCAAGCTACCCAGGCCTCCTCTGCTATTGTGTCCCTCTTCCTCAAATTTGTGTTTTGAAGGGCCAAAACTCAGTGTCTCAGAAAATGACAGTTTTTGAAGAGGAGATGTTAAAGAGGTAAGTTAAAATGAGGCCATTAAGGAAGGAGCCAAATCCAGCATGATTGGCACCTTACAAAAAAAGGAAGACAAATCAGAGTTGTGGACATGGCAAGAGGGCACGACTTGCAAGTCAAGGAGAAAGGCCTTAGAAGAAACCAAATCTTAAACTTGCTGGTCCTTAATATTGGTATTCTAGCCTCTGGAGGTATGAGAGAATGAATTTTATTGTTTAAACCACACACTCTGAAGTACTTGGCTATGGCAGCCCTGGCAAAAAAATACACGGTCCTACAAATTGCTAACTTAGCCGTCTCTACTACATTTCAGACACACTTAAAAAGGGTCTGTCTTTCATTTCTCTATTCATAAAAGCAAACAGGGTATATGGGGAATGTGAAGAAATGTTTGTTGAATGAATAGTTAAAGAAAAATCTGTGCAACTCTGAAGATATCTAATTACTTGCTCCTTTATTTTCCTCCCTATTTATATCTATCCTCTATTGTCCCAACGCTAATGATTTGAACACTTGTCTCTGTCTCACACCTAACCTTTAATGCTGTTAAGTTTATTCCTAGCCTTTAGAAAAATCATATAGGATGCCAGCAATATCTGGAACGATTGTCCTCACACCGGACATACACACAGAAGATGGCCTCTGTGATTTTGCATCATGGCACTATGCTCAACCAACAGACACCAATTTACATGAACACAAACAGCAGATCATGGCATACATGCCCCTTTACTACAGCCAGGCTAGCAACTCAACCACAAGGAGCTGAAACTCTTCCTGAAAATAACCTTTTTTGATTTCCATTCTTAAGTAGGTGATCAAAACAAGAGAGGAGATAGCTCATACACTGACCGATTACATGTCAAAAAAGATGAGAAGTCAACTCTGATGAGCTGGCAGCTGTCTCACATGCTGCAGTAATTACCCCCATAAAACCCTCTTAGGTCCAGATTTTTCTTTTTTCTTTATTTTTAACAAATTATGGGATACTGCCATATAACGACTCAGAAAGGTCACATTTATGTGAATAAAACATGACTACACCTCCAAATATTTCCTTGTAGTGTCATTCACAGTTCAAATCTATGGGGCCCCAGGGAATTTGGAGCAAAGAAGAGGTCTGGACCGAGTATGTACACATCCATAAAAGCTACATTTGTTTTTATATATACTCACTCTCTGTCTGACTCTATCATTGTTGCTTAAGAAACGTTATGTTGAAATGAAATGATGTTTTATGGGGTGAATTCTCTTGTGAAAGGGTAGTCTGTTTCTGATGTAAATAGACTCAGCATAATCTGGGCTCTGGACATTGGTTAGCAAAATTTGCATCAAATATTGTTTGAATCCAGTGTTGGGAGGAATATTTCCTCCTAGAACATGATTTATTTTAATGCCAAGCCATTTTATTCCCAGGTCCTGTTTTATTTTATGTTTTAAAAAAATCTCATTTTAAATAGTAAATCTAACAATTATTGATCCTTTTCCATAAATAGAGATGTTTAAGGGTATAGAGTTCCTTAATGTTTCAATAATACTGAAATGTTTTGGACTAGTTTGCTTTGCTTCCCAAAAGAAGTGTAACAAGGCAGACTGCATTTAAAAGAAGAAATCCTTCAAGTTTTAGCACCAGAAGCCTTCTGGTGAGAATTCAAGAACAAGGTTCTCTTCTAGGACTAAGATAATGATGAGAATCTTTCAGTTAATTTCCATGGCTACCTCTTCTAGAAACTCTATTACGTAAACCCCATATTAAATGTCAGTGGTATGCAAGGGAGGATATGAATTCCTTGAGCGCCATAATGGATAAAAATCTTTAAAATGTCTCTACCCTGAAAGAGTTTACAGAAAAATGAAGGACAAAATGGAAGCATGATTGCTACAGTTTGGATGTGGTTTGTCCAAGGGCTCATGTCCCAGGAGCTTGGCCCCAGTGTGGTGATACGAGAAGCAGTGAAACCTTCAAGAGGTGACACCTACTAAATGGTGATTAGGCCACTGGAATGTCCCCTTGGAGGGGATTATTGTAGTTATCATGGGGTCCCAGGACTTCAATTAGTTCCCACAAGGATAGGTTGTTATAAAAAGAGCAAGACTAGCTATTGCTCCCAGTCTCTGGCTTCCTGTCTAGCAACGTGATCTCCTGCATATGTGCTCCTGTCATTATGAAGCCCACTTCCACGAACACTTACCAGAGCCAGCCACAGGAGCAAGTGTAATGCTTTCAGAGGTCCAGAACAAAGTCACCCAGCATCAGATATGTGTTATAGCAACGGAAAATCTACTAATGTAAGACCAGGTTTTAATCTAAATAAAGAAGCAGTGGCTCTCATGGGAAGTCCATGGTTAATTGCCAAGGGAATTTTATAAGCAAGAAGTGCTTAGACTTTGGAAAGGGCAAGTTTCAGAAGGTATCTTTCAAGGCTGGCAGAACGTAGCGATGCAAAACAAACTCATCCAGTTCCCTACAGATTTTGAGGCCAGGCAGGTCTGTGTTCAGCTCCACTTCAGATGATCTGGGACACGTCCCTTTCTGGCTACTCAGAATAAAATAGAAATAATAAATTCAGGCCTTGAAGTTTTTCCAAAGGGCAGATAAAAGCTATCTAAGTCGATTCTTGGTAGAGAGTCACAGATAAATTAGCATTTATTATACATCATATTATTTACTGACTTGTCTTTTACTTTATTTTCCCCTAGTCAAAAAATAAACTTCTGGAGGGTAGAGATTTAGTATTACTTCAACTTTGTACCCACAGTATCTGTACTATTATTGGGCACATAATAAGTACCAAGTGCACATATTGCAATGAAAGAAATCAATGAATAATTAATTTAACATCAGAAAGTAAAGTAGCTTATATTATTGTTCAACAATATATTTTTCCTATTCTTCCTATGTCTCTCTCCATTTTCTTCAACCGTGTGAGCAACAAAAGATCTTGCCACCAACAGGCTAAGTTCCAAATAAGTGAGGTCATTTGGAGTTTTACAGTTGTCACTACCAGTTACTGCACTAGAACTTGGACTATTTGCCTTGAGCAGAGAAAGCACTGTAGTGGGGAAAACACTTGTCTTCCCATTTCTTTCTCTCCTGTCCTCTCCTTCCTGTTAGCTTCCGGCCTTGCCTGGGCCCTTTGTGCTACTCTCACCCATCAGTATCTAAAAACAAACAAATAAACAAAAAAACAGACAAATCATGGGGAGGAAAAAATGTTTTTCCAGGTAGACCTTCTAACTCCTATGGGCAGCAGATTGGAATGATGCCTTCTCCTTTCTGAAGCACACTTCAGTTCCCTATTTCTAAGGCCAGGAATAGTGAGTCAGCCAAAGCATGCCAAGTGAAGCTAGGCACTGTTTTCTGTGATACCAGGTCAAGGGGCAACAGTTTCTGCTGTGAAGTCACTCGGCATTAGGCAAAAGCCCCCGTCATTTCCATCAGGCACAAGCTTATTTTGATCTAATTTTCTGTTCCATTACGATATTGTGAGCTAAACTAAATTTGGTTTGCTTTAAGAACGTGGACCAGGGTTTGCATCACTAACTGTGGGAGGGAGGGGTCAACAACCAACATTTTATATCTCATGTTGGTGTGTGACCCACTAAAAAATCCCATTAAAGTCCTATTTGCAGGAAATGGTCTCATTTATAGTTCCCCACTTGGTAGTATGTTTGTTACTAGCACAGAGGGGAGGTAAAGCAAGTCACAAAATGTCAGCTCTGGAGCATCCTCCCAGACAGCAGATTGTCGACACCTCATTGTATTCTTCATATGTGACACAAAGCTCTGATCCATGGTCACTTTCAAATCCTGTCCCCAGACCTGCAAAATCCATTATTGCCTAAGAAAAGCCAGAATTACTGAATGTTTTCCTTTCTTCTGACTTATAATGTACGTCATAAACCACGTAAAGGAAAAGAGCAATGTGCAAAGTATTGTCTGGGGTTTCTCACCCCTTCGAAGATATTTTCATAGTGAGTTCTCGGTTTAAAAATTGTTTCATCAGAAGATTTTGATGTTCTTATGTGAGATGTTCCAGAGCTTCAAATAAATAAAATCCAAATATCTCAAGAACATCTTGTGGGAAGTTTGTTTAGAAAATTTAGTTGTTTTTGTTTTCACATGAAAAACATTACAGAATCTATATAAAGCTCTTTCTGGACTTTGTACAAATTTTTGTTATATATTATATATGCAATATACTATATATATTATACATGAAGTTATATAACTATATTATATATGCAGATACACACACACACACACACACACACACACACACACACATATATATGTATATTAGTAGTCCAGATCTTGGTAAGAACAGAATTCACCTTGGATGTTTCCAGCAAAGACAGTTTTATACATGGCTAGTTGCAGAGGTATGGTCTGTGTAAAGGAACAAAAAAAATTTTTTGAGGCACCCAGAAATTACCAGCAATGGGAAGCTGTTACTACATTTAGGCCCAAAGGACAAGGGGAGAAAATAGTGCTATTTGAATCCAGTGAAACCCACTGAAGAAGACAGTCACTGCCAAAGACCTACCCAAACAAGACAGAGACCCAGGAAGAAATACTCTGATTTCTCTTGCCTTTCCAACTCTGATCTCATGCAGTGCTCATTGGCCAAACTGAACTGGAAGCCAGTGACACGGGATACAGTCCATAGGGTCGACCTCCCAGGAGGTAGAGCAGGTTGGAGAAGGGAAGAATATTAATCTGTTTATACAGCATTCTTTATATGCAATGATTTTTGCTTGTTTTTTTAAGCCAGTATTTATGATACATTTGCAGTCATTTACCTAAGCTCTCTCTTTATTCTGACCTCTTTTTTTACTCTAATTTGTGCTTATATTCTGAACCCTGAACAGAGTTTCTGCCTGTGCAATGTTAACTCTTCTCTATTGGAATTAATCCTGATCTCTGTATCAACCAAATAGATTTTAAAATTATGAAAACCCTGAAGGTACTCCTTCATTCTTATGAATTTTTAAGTTCATAATCTCTTGGCTTGGTACAATTTCATTCTTTCAAGGATGTTAAAACATTTTACTTTCATTATCTCATAGATCTTTATCATCCCTCTGTCAGGTAGGCATCTTAGTATTAGTACCTAGTACAGTGACACACGAAAATAGACGCTTAATAAATGTTTGCGGATGGGATGATCACAATCAAATGCCCCTTGTGCAGATAGGAGAGGTCATACGGAAAAGTTAAGCAACTTAACCAATATCTCATGGTGTGCCATTAGGTATAAATCCCAAGCCAGAAGGCTTACTCTGAATATGCTGCATCCAAACAGAGATTTTGCTAAGCAGGGCAAGAATTTGAACAAGAGTTTCTTCTTTTCCTCTACTTTGACCCAATCTTAAGAACACTTGAGATATTTAGGGCATGGTTTTTCAACTGATTTATTGCCTAGATTATCAGAGAAAAGCGTGCCCCGTCATTTCTTCTTAACCAATATACATGAAATGTTGCAATAAACAAAACAAAAAGTTGAGTTGAATTCTTAGAACAACTGAGTTTAACTATAATGGTGTCTTATTTCTAGGCTGGAGAAAAAAACATAAAGAGATTGAACCTGAGAATTGCATGTTTCAGCAACTTTTCTTTATCAATGAAAATAAAAGTAGGGGCTGGGGATTTAGCTCAGTGATTAGAGTGCTTGTCTTGCAAGCACAAGGGCCTGAGTTCGATCCCCAGCACCACCAAAAAAAGAAAAAAAAAAAAAAAAAAAAAGAAAATAAAAGTTGCCTGAAAATCTAAAATGCACATTTTTATAGACCTCCCCAGATATTATAAATGCATCTTCAACAAGACTTCCCACTCTATCCCATATATTCTAAATGCTAGTTTTTCTTGGATGTTCCTATTTTGCTGAATAGCTCATGGAGGATTCATATAGAGAAGGCAAAGTTAAGGGGCCCGATTCACCAAAAGCCAGATAAACTCTTTGTGGAGCAATATTAAATCAGACAGACTAAACTTTATACATAAGGCAAGTCATTGATAAACATGTAGACATTTGAGAATAAGGCTGGTCTGTAAGTTTGGAAGTTCAGGGGCATTTGAGAGGGTGCCACCACCCCATTTCATTGATGGGTGGCTCCCATGCGCACAGCCTGGTGGGGTGGGGCATACAAATACAAATTATACCTGTTGGTTGAAGAACCAGCAGAGGGCTCGGTTCTTCTCAAAATCACATTGATTTTAAATCAGTGTATAAAAAACTTATATTCTCATTTTAATGCTATCATTAGCTATTTATTCCTTCTCTTCATACCCATCATCACAATGGAATCCTACTTCCCGTACAGTAAATATTCCTGTCTCTTGAAGGTGGCCTTTTCCCTGGTCATCCCCGTTGCCTAGATTAGTTTACCCTCTTTTCATCTGGACAACTGTGGACCAAATTTTTAATTGACTTTCCACCCACACTCCCAGCTCAAACTTCTCTACACTACAGCCATCATCATTATATAAAAATGCAAATATGCTCAAGTTAATGACTAGCTAAAAATGATTTAGAGGTTTTCAATTGCCTTTAAATTCATTCTCTTCTCACCCTCTCTTCATGCTTATCTCTTCAGCTTTTCTCTCACTATTTTCTATCTCGTTCTCCCCTCTCTTAAAAAAAAATGAACCCTAAATTCAAGGTCCATCACATTCTGACTATAGCCTATTTCTCAGTTTCGTCCCCTACCAATTTCTTCTTTGCCACATATATCCAGAATAGATTTTCTCAGCGGGGCTTTACCTCCCAAGACATGGCTCAAATAACACTTCTCTTGACACTACCACTGACCCTACCTTTTTATGTCACCCTAGCACAATACATATCAAGATCATTGCATGGCCCCCACTGGGTAGACTTCACTGTTTATACCATCTCCTGAATGTAGTATAAGGCAAGAATCTTCAATTTACTCAAGATCATAGTTCCTTATCGAACATAAACACTCCTCTTACACCCAGAAAAAGAAGGACCCAGGCTTTAAAGTCCCCCTCTCTGGCCCTCCTCTAGAGGTGTCTTTCCACATGAAATGAGAAGTCCACAGAACCAAGGCAATGGGCCTGCCATGTTCTGTGTTTTCCCAGATCCCATTCCCCCTACTTCTAAAATATGCTTGCTTACCCAGAACCCCAGAATTTCCTACCCCAATAGTGGGACTATCCCTTCAGGAATTGCACAATTCTTTTCCCTAGATCTGTCCTCTAGAGAAGGGCCCAAGTGGGTGGTATACTCAGTCACAGGCCCAAGACGAGGCCTTAGTTGGTTACTTATAGAGGAACATGGACAGAGCTGGTGTAAACAGACTGAACTGTCCACAGGTACACACATAAAGTACTTAGAGATGTAGGTGAGAGCCAATATCAGGAAGAGATAGGTAGCCTGAGAGCCTGGAGCCAGAACATCATGAGGTGCTCTGAAGTTGAACACGGACTTCCCGGCAGTTATGAAGCCACATTTATCATGGTGGGAAGATGGAACATATTTTATCATTTGCAACTTCGAAGTATTTAGACATATGTCATATAAGTTTCACATGTACAGTACTTTAGTTTAGACTTCTACAAAAGTTAGGAGAGTGATGTCATCTGACATAGTATGAGTCATGTAGGTAGTATTTAATACATGACTGAGGATAGGTTTAAAGCAAAAAGGTAAAATTACTGAGGCTCAAGAACAGTAACTGGTATATGAATACTATAATAGAAGATAATAATTATAAATGAATTGCCAAAGTAGCTAATGTATTTTCTAGAAATCGTTATATGCGGAGAACCAAAACTGAAAATTTTTGCTGGGATGAGGTTATTTACTAAATAGGTTATTTACTAAATAAATCAGGGCCAGGGATTTAGCTCAGTGATTAGAGTGCTTGCCCTGCAAGCACAAGGGCCTGAGTTCGATCCCCGGCACCACCTAAATAAATAAATAAATAAATAAATAAATAAATAAATAAATAATCAATTTCTTTGAAGTCTTATTTAAATTTTCCAGCATTCTTTGTATTTACAAAATACAATACTTTCCTACAAAGTGCTGCAAATGTCATATGATTAAAAATACAGTACTTAAATTTAAAAATATTTATTACAGTAAAAGATACATTGCTATTAATCTCCCTCAAAACATTCTCCCTCATTTTAATCACACTTATCCCATCATTCTTAGCACTTTCTGAATCAATTCTGCAAGTCCTTTATCATGAGTCTCTTTAGTTGCACTATCATGGTCCCCTCGAGCTTCTGAATCCTTTCCAGATGTTTATCTTTCATAATCATTTTGACTTTGGGGAAGAGCCAGAAATCACATGCCAGGTACAGTAAATAAGGTGGATACAGTGCATAAGGTGCACTGTAATGTTTTTACAAGCCTGCCTTTCCATCAGGTGGCATTCGCATCAACATTTGCAGTACTTTTTAATCACAACTGGTCAAGACACTCGGGAAAGAGGACTTCCAGAACTGCTTCAGAAAGTGGCAAGAATGATGGGATAAGTGTGTTTGAAGTGAGGGGGAGTATTTTGAGCAAGATTAATGGCAGTTTTTTTTACTGTAATAAATGTAAATATTCACCTTATATTTGATCACATCTCACAGATGGGTTAAGAATGAAGTCAAATAAAACATGAGTCAGATAGCAAACACAATTGTAGGAGTTACATTCTATTCAGAGAGGAAGAATTAATAAAAAGCTAACGACAAAATTTTATGGAACCAGCACGTCAGGTCTCTGCCACTTCAAATGACCCCTTTATCCTTCATAGGCAGATAAGATTTTTACAGCAAGGAAGAGGAACATTTGCCTTGAAGGTGGAACCCTAAATATGCTTACCATAAATATGACTTCAGTGAGTATAGGTGTTTAACTTTTTTTCTGAGGTGTTAATAATCAGTGGCTCAACAAACTGAGTAACCAAGACTTCTTATCTCTTATCTTTTCTACAAAGATAATTCTTTTATTCCCAAATAAATTTGTGTTGCAAGTAAATGCCAAAAATTCAGATTTAAAGATGTATAAGCATATCCTTATATAGTGTACGTGTGCCTGAATATATGTATGGTGGCAAAGACTCAAGGTAACATATCAATAGAGAGAGAGATAGAGAAATAGATTTTAATTTGTAAAGTCAGCTGAGAAACATCTTTTAAATGACTCGTTTACAGCATTTGTCATATCATGATAAGTATAGAGAATAAAAAAACGAGACATCGTGGGCATACTATGTTGGTGCATGTGGGATGGGATGTGGCTCGGAATTGCCAATTGTTTGTCATAAACAGGCCCTGTGATTAGATATGTTATGTTAGGGTATAGCATTTTATTCTCACCGAATCAGTGTATGCACTATCCCCATTTTTAAGTAAGAAAACTGAGGTTTGGGAGAACACTCCAATGAAAGAGTTATCCTATTGAGCAGATGCCAGTAGAATCATCTAAAGGGAACTTAAAATTCTTTGAAGTTAATCAGGAATGTGGTATAACTCAGAATAATTTTATTGTATGGTTTCTTCTATAAGTGGTGATGTGTAAATTGGTACCACTTTTGCTTAGCACATGTATTAATTTTTCATTTGAAGTTAATCACATGACAAGATAGAAAGATTCCTGGTTTCTTGATAGGCTGAATTCAATAAAATCAATATTCTTAGAGCAATGATCTTTTTATTTTTTTAGCATTTTCCATATATTTATTGGTCATTTGTATTTCTTCTTTATTTTTTATAATTTTTTTAACCAAGAACCTGTATTGGTACATTGTATACATAATGATCATATTTATCATGGTTATTTTGTACCTGCACATGATGTATCTTGGTTACCCACCTTCCCCACTCCTCTCTTTCATTCCCCTCCATCCTTATTTACAGTAGGTTTATTTACATTTTTCCATTTTTTCCCTTTCCCCTTTAGAGCAATGATCTTTGACATAATTAAAGATTTTTAGGATTCTGTGGAAAAAGGGTGCAAAGTCAGAGATAGAAGCTAAGAGAAAGCTAAGTTATTCTGCCAAGAAAGGGAGATTTCAGGAAGTATAAGGCCCAAGAACAGGGTATCAGCACCAAGAAGGTTCATCCCTGAAAGGCAAGGGAGAAAGAGAGAAGACTTGGGCAGGGGCATTTCTGAAGAGGCTTTCTCAAAAAATATGCTGTTCTATCTGCAGTATGGTCTCCTTGCTCTCCTCCACGGGGTCTCTGTCTACATGGGTCATCAATGCTTTTGATTTGGAAAATTTGCAGCCATAGGACAAACAGATGGATACAGTGTTAAAATAAAGAAATGGTGAAATTTTGTTATTAGGAAAATCAGTTTCTCCACATCCTCACTAAATAAAGACAAATATGTAAGGATGATCAGTTTGAAGGGGCAGGTGGTCATCTTCCTGCCAAGGCGCTGATGTCTCTGACAGGTCGTATCTTTTGTGAAATAAACAACTCAGGCATGTGGCCAAGAGCAGAAGGGGTACACACCTGACCCATGTTTTGTTTTACCACGTGGCATCTCCTGTGTCTTGGGGACAATTCTGAACTGGGAGAGGACAAACCTAGTTGTAGATATCAGCTCTCTTACTAAGGCTTAAATTAGTGTAATGATGTCTAAATTATCCTTCCTGGGTCTGCTTCTCCCAACTGTGAATTAAGAATTATCAAATCTTTTCACTCTATCACACAGGTCCACATTGAGAATCAAGTGGGATAACAAATGAGAAAATATTTTGCAGACTATACAGAGTTTAAAATAATTGGGCCAGCTAACACCACAGAATTATCTGAATAATCATGAATATACTTGCCCTGAATGAGAAGTTCAGGTTCAGCAGGAATTGACGTTACTGAAGAGTGTTAGTCATTTTATTAAGTGATTAATGGCATTTACTAAGACCGAAATTACCAGAATACAAAACAAAACATCCCAGCACACACAACCCCCTCGATATGCTTAACACACAAAAAAAAGAAAAAAAAATCTGAGAAGCCAGGTGTGGTGGCACATGACTATAATCCCTCCACTCTTGGAGCGTGAGATGGAAGGATCACAAGACCTTGCCTTAAAAAATAAAAAGGGGCTGCAGAAGCAGCTCGGTGCAAAGGCCCAGAATTCAATCCCAGCATCAGGAAGAAAAAAAAAAAATAAAGCCTAAAGATTAGGCCTTTTGTTTTTACAGTCAGCATTGAAGTTTAGTTTAGAAGTTGTGACTTGTTAGTTTAATTTTTTTTTTTTCTTTCCTGGTGACCCAGTTTGACTAGCATGGGTGAAAAAGTTGAGATTTACTAGAGTATTTAGCTGGAAGTTCACTGGTCAGTGCCTTTTCTTCCAATAATGCTGAGTATTCTGGAGGTCATTTTAGACAATTCACATGGCAAATACAGTAAATATTTTCTTGTCCTGGGTAAGAAAGGTTGGGTTTGGTGCCCCTGAACTTGTGATGAGAGGTCTTTAGTCTTATCATTGCTCCCATGCTGGCACCTGCAGATCTAGTATAATCTCAGTTGGCCTGGACTGCCACTCTTTCTTCACATTTTACATTTTTCCAGGTATATAAAATACAGTTCTAACCAAGTTTTTATTCATCAAGATATAAAGGAGTGTGAAATATTAGCATTAAATTATTTTGAGGTTACTTCTGCTCATGTCAACTTTTTCACAGGCATGAGAGTCTACTGAGTCAAACTAATAACTAGGGTAATGTTTTTCTCCCTTCACAAAAATAAAGCAAAAAATAAAAGCAATTAAGCAGCAAGAGGTATAGAGAAGCTTTATGCAACATTGTATTTTTTGAAGTTATATCTTAAAGATCCTTGTCTTTAAATCCTGAGAGAGATTGTTGCTAGGAAAATCTACATTTATGTGTCCCATAGGCATATATTTCTGTAATAGACAATTTCAGATTTTGGAAAAATTGTGCTTGCCTTAAAATGTACAAATGACTAATGAATCAGCTTGTGATCCTTCTTCTGGGGATGTATTTGTCATAAGAAAGGATTTTTTAAAAAAAGGATTTATATTACACCATCATCAGTTTCAGTTACAGTTTATATTAGAAACTTCAACTTCCATGTCTAGCATATTTTGTGACATTTTTACTAATCTCCTAATTGAGACAATGCTGAGCAACTGTCAACTGGAATGTTTTTTAAAGACTAGAGAATAATCTTCAACCTGTTTCCAAAGCAGTGCAATAAGGACCTGGAAGTCATACCACACACACCTTGAATAATGTGATCTGAAACAAAAGGGACAGAATTTTCCTCCTCTTGCATCTCTCATGGGGCCGATACAATGCTGAAAAATGTAAGATGTCAATGAATGCTAACTTGAATTTAGTCAAAATTGCCGAAGGAGGCAAGATAAAAGCCAAAAGTCAGGATGACAAATGAGAAGCATGGTACTGCAGAATTAAGACAGAAACCAAATTACTCTTTAAATAAGAATAAAAAAAATTCATCAAAAGTCATCCTATTGAGCCATTTGGACCGATCTCTTATCCTACTGATCTCTCTACTTATCAGTTCTTCCATTGTTACTACTGACCTTGATCAACAATTAAACTCTGATCCATCCTTTCAACCCTACTTCAAAATCATCTCTTAGCAAAGCTTTCTTGATCTTCCCAGACATAACCAATTGCTTCCTTCCCAGTGGAGTTTGTACCCACTTAGCACTTTGTCCTTAACTTTGTTTCAGCACTTATCTTCTTATATGTTTATGGTTTGTTTACATATCTGTCTCTTCCCCTCTCCTCCTCTCCAGACCCAGACTATAATTTTCTTGAATATCTAACATTGTTTTTCCTGTTATCTTGTCTATTATCTATGTAGCCCTAACCCAGCCTCTGGTTTGCAGGAAGTGTGCAATAAACATTTATTGAAACTTGCTCAGAGTAGCTTCCATTTGGGACTTCCATTAGACATATCAAAATGTAAAAGGAGCTTCTTGAACCTCTTTTCAAACCCCAGGAAGACTATTTCTCAACAGCAAGAAGAAAAGCAGGTTAGAATTGCCTATATAAGCATCATTCTTATCTAAACGTGGAAGCCGCAACCCAGTACATTTAATGGGTCACATCCCTCTGGAACAAACAAAGTCACTAGACAGTCACAGTAGGAAAAGTCTTTCAAAACACTCACTGTCCTTGCTTCACATCAGGACTTGAGGTGGGATTACTCTCTATGCTGCTTTCTCAAAGGCCTCATTTAATCTGGCTTTAAAATAACCACTGTGAGGAGCGTTCCATGAGTTCCCTAAGATGTCCCTCTCCAGAATTAGTAGACTTCTAGGGATCTCTTGTACACATAAGCAATTTGTGATGCTGAGTGAGACTTAAGTTACTTTGGTATTGCTTTGTATAAGGCCAAACTGAAACATAGCTGGACTTGGAATATGCTTATACTAACTAATCCTACTAGATCATCATGACCTGCGATCACCCTGTTATTCCAGCCTGCACTCAACTCGTGCCAAAGAGGCCGCAGTTTCATGATGACAAAGACTTTCCATTAAAGGGAAAGGAGCACCCCTGCACTGCTTTCCCTTCACTGAAGCGTGCTTTGCCTTGTCATATTTAGAAATGACATGAAGGTCACCCAACTCCAATGGGTTTCTTTTCTGAATGTGAAAGAAAGCTTCTTTGTTATCAGTTGGATCAGACAGAAGCTGAGCTGGAGGCCCACCTCACATTTTTGTCTGTTAGGGTTTGAGTCTTAAATATCTCCCAAAGGCTCATGTGTTGAAGGCCTGTTACCCAGGTGGTGGTGTTGCTAGCGGATGGTGGAACCTTTAGGAGGTAGGACCTAGTGGAGGAAAGTTAGGTCATTAAAGGTGTGCCCTTGAATAGGCTATTGGGACCTCAGCTCTGTCTTCTCCTTTTTTGCTTCCTGGTGCCATCAGGTGAGTAGTTTCCTTCACCATGTACTCCTAGCTAGGATGTATGGCTTTGCCACAGGCACGTAGGCAACAGGACCAAGTGACCATGGGCTTCATCCTCTGAAACTCTGAGCCAAAACAAACTTCATCATTTTAACTTGATTTTCTCAGGTAGTTTATCACAGGGACTGAAAGCTGACTAATAACGGTGGCAGCCATGTTGCTTAAAGGAGACATTACAGTCTAAGGAGTTTCTCTCCTTTCGTGATAATTTTAGTTACTACATAGTTCACTTAAAAATATTAATACACTGATATTCTGAGAGGCTTGCAAGGTCACACCCTGAGCTCATGAAATACCTTAAAAATACCCTTCATTTGGAATCTGATGGAGCCTCAAATATATTTTCCTCAAATGTCTCTTGTAAATATTTAAACAGCCTGGGTATTCTAGGGGGATATTAATCCATATGTTTTTGATTCATTTACACTCGTACTATTAAAATCCTATAAGAACTAGCTGATGTTCAAGAAACTAGTTAAACTTTAAAATAATCTTTGTAAAGTCTTTCTTCTTAACAACAGGAAGATGTGTTTGCCAAAAGAAAATGAACTCAAACACTAGAAAATCTGGGTTTAATTCAAAACTAACCCGGGAGGTTTAAAAGAGCTATAAATTTGGTGAGTGAAATGAGTTTAGTTTCCATATACTACATTTCCATATGCCATGTTGATACTTGGTGTGTACATACTTATCTCACACATGCTGATGTGTAGTGTTAACACTTGGAAGGTCAGAGCCAGTTGGCAGGTTAGGTTGGAACAGGGTGCTAATGAGGTCAAGATTCCAGAATGGGTCTTCCTGAGCATGGGTGCCATTTCTCTTAAACAAACTACTCACCATTAATGAGCTCAGTGGCCTTGGGCTACTCTGAGTCAGGCCAATCTAATAAGTTTTTTTGAGGCCTACATAGCACTGGAACTGTATTTAGCACTGGAGCTATTTCAAGGGTTCCAACATGGTCCCTACACTAAAGGAGAGCACAGTCTGCCCGGAGAAACAAGCAAACATACTAGGACAGCAGTGTAATACAGAAAAGATGTAGAACTTCCAATCCTTGGGTTCAAGGAAGGCTTCATGGAATAGGGTTTTCCTCATTTCTCAAGCCTAGCACAAGCATTTCCTTCTTTTACACAGATTTCCCTAGACAAATACTGTATATTTGTTTCTTTCTCTACAGGAATAACCCTCCACAGAAAGCAATCAAGAAATTTGGTAGAGGTTATGTAGGATTATAGATAGGTTTGGAGAGGAAAGCACACTGGAAAGAGGAATGGGGAGAAGAGAATTGGAAGGTAGAACTGATACATGAAAGAATAGCAGGAGATGAAGCTGGAGAGGTAGAAAAATAGGATGTACCTCTTGATGGTTTTACGCCCTCTAGAGAAAAGCTTGAACAGCATTTGATAACTTATGGGGCATTATTGAATATTTTAAGAAGAACCGGATGTGTGTTATAGCAAAACCAATTTAGGAGACTGTTTGGATTAGAAGGAAATGAGTCTGAGAGTAGTGAGATCAATTGGAAACCTACAGCAACTCTTTAGGTAGGAATCAAGGATGACCTGAACCTGAGCATCATGGGGAGGATGGGAAAGAGACGGTAGGTCCAAGGTATGGCTAGAAGGTTAGATCAGTAAGTCTTGAAGAATGCTTGGATTCTGGTTTATGAAAAGAGAAAGACCTGTTTCTCCTTTGGAAACTAGGAATCTAAATGGTGGTGAAAGGAGACTAGGTAGGTGACTGTGTAACCCATTCAACAAGCGCAATGTGGGAGAAAATCCAAGATTGAGTGAGAGGAAGTGGAAGAAATTCAATTTCAGTTGCTGGTGGCTATTTGCTTGTGGGGAAAATGAGATATAGATATAAGATGCTGGAGATAAGGCAAAGGACGGAGATGGGGATAGGAATAGAGACCAAAATGGGAATGAGGATAAAGACAGGGATAGGGATGGAGGTGTCGACAGAGATGGGGATGAGAATGGAAACGGAGACAAAGATAGGTATACAGGTAGTGCAGATAGCATGAGAATAGAAAAGGAATAAAGCAGGAAAACACTTAAGGATCCCAACATTTGAAAGACAGACAGAGAAAGTTGAGTCAACAAGAATTTTGAGAAAGACTGGAGAGGTAGAAGGCAAAGCAAGAGAAGGTGCTGGCAGGGAAGATGAAATAGGGAAAGCAGTTAGCTAGTCATGTCAGACACCAGGGGGAGATCAAGAGAGGAGTGAACTGAGAAGAAGCCATTGAATTTGGTATCAGTTGGTAATCAATGACTTTGCTGAGAGCAGGTGTCCGAGACAAAGCACAATGTTCACAGGAATGAGGGAACAGAGGTAAGGAGCAAACTATGTCTTTTGTTGAACAGTTGAAGACAACAGAAAGGATAGTAATATGGTGAAGACTGGACAACAAAATATAGAGGGCTTTGCTTTCATATAGATTGGGCAAGATTTAGAAATGTTTAGCGCTAAAGGGAAGAAAAGAGTAAACACAATGTCCCCAGGAAGGAGAGAACAACTGCAGCAGTGCGCCAGCTAGACAGTCTAACACCTCAGCCACCCATGACACATTTCTTTCCCAGTTTTTGGAGTAAAGTATTTGTGGTATTATCATGTAGAAACATTTTGTACATTATTCATCTAAAATTTTTTCCATTTCCCCACTTAAAAACATCCTCAAACTTTGTTTTTAGATATAAGGCCAACTCCTTGTGAAATGATACATAATCATGAGGAGTGATTGCGATGTGGTAGACAGTCTGGAGAGGGGTGGAAAATCAGGATGGAATCCCAGCTCTGCCACTTGTACACTATGCTGGCCCCCTGGGTCTCATTTCCCTATCCAATTGACTTGTTAGGGTTCTTGGAAGGTCAGATGAGACCAGGTCTGTGAACCCTGCTGGTAAACTAGTACAAGATGATGTTAGCACTTTTGTTCAGTTTCCTGGCACATAGCTGGTCTTCTGTTTTACTCCCAAGATTCTTTTGTTTTCAATGAAGTAATACATTGGCGTAAAGCCCTTGAATGATGCTCAGCAGAGATAAGTGCATGATAACACTTTATGCCCATTAAGGCTCCTCCCTTGCATGTCCCCTTCTCCACCATACCTCAAAAGTCACCAGACACTGTGCTGCCTCCTGGGTCCACTTTACACATTTTATGGAGCTTCTCATCAGCCTGAAAAGAATGCTTATTGTGTGGTGTCATGTTTGCTCAGACCCCTGTTCTTATCTGCTGTTGCAATTAAACCCATATGTTTAGCTAATTCTCACTACAGAAGTGATGACTGATAATTTAAATGATTGCTCCTTCTCAAAATGTTTGCATTTCAGTATGGTATAAATCTTTGGTCAATTAATGAACCTTCTAAAGGTATACTATCAGGTTATATGTTAAGCAGGTTATCACACTGAAAAGCAGGTTATCACACTGAATTAGATGAAATTTAAGTTTGGTACAGTCAAGATGACCAATGTTTTCCATCACAGATGAGAAACGAAAGCTGAAAGTCCCTTGGGAGTGTTCTCTGCTAGAAATCTCATTATTCATATTCACATTTACTGTTTGTTTATACCACAGGCTTTCCTGAAAAGGACTTGAGTCAGCTTACGATAAAATACTTACGTATAAAAGTAAAATAAAATCAAAACAGAAAATCGAAAGTATGGAAGGAGAATATATAGAAAATGTTTCAAATACAGGAACATAAAAAAATCCTAAAATTTATGTGGAAATAGCAAAGATCCCAAATAGCCAAAGCAATTTTGAGAAAGAATAAAGCTGAAGATAACATATTTCCTGATTTCAAACTATATTTTAAAGCTATAGTATACAAAATAATACGATGCTTCCATAAAAACAGACAAATGAGCCAACAGAAGACAATAGAGAGTACAGAGCCCATAAATATATGATCAAACTGACTGGTCTTCGACAAGGCTTCTGAGAACACAAAACAGGGAAAAGATAGTCTCCAACAAATGATAGCTGGAAACTGTGTATTCACGTACAAAACAATAAAGTTGGACCAATACCTTACATGATACACAAAAAATCAACTTAGAGTGAATTAAAGATTAGGATACAAAACCTAAAACTATAAAACTCCTAGAAGAAAACATAGGGGAAAATCTTTATGACACTGGTCTTAGCAATGTTTTCTTGGATGGGATACCAAAAGCCCAAGTAACCTAGGAATTATCAAATTTCCATTTAATTTAAATGCTAGCTTTGGTCTGGAAAGCCTCCCTAAACAGAAATCTGCTTGCAAGTTTAATAGCTACCACCTCCTATATGGCTCTGGGGAAATCAGCAGTTACCAGTCATCTATCATTGGAGATAGTTTTATCAAATATTTACCGTAACATGAAAAGCACTAATTCCTTTACAGATTTCAGTAACTTCGTCTTCAGTGCCTGTTTACTGCTATCCATTTTGGAGTTTCAGTTTTTACTACAGGATTCCACTTCTATATACCAATTTCTAAACTAGTAGAGCAGAGTGAAACAACAAGATGTGGGGGGAAAGGATCCACAATTGCAGACGCTTTAGCAAAGTAAGAAAGTAAGAGCCCAAAGGTCAGTGTCCAAGTCTAGCAGAGATTCTGCCATCCGAAGACACGACTTCTCTGGGTTCCAAATATATACTCCAACTCCCACCATCATATCTAAGCACATGCTCATTACACTAAAGGGTATACCTCTAAGTTGCACTTATCATTTCCGCTCATATCTCATTGACTAGATGTTAATAACATGATTAGTGTTTCTTGTAAGTAATATAAAACATCATTTTCAGGAAAGAATAGACATTAGTAAGCAGATAAAATTACCACTATAGAATTGAATTGTCTTGTTTTTATTTTTTCTTGGGAAATCAGAAAGCTCAAAGTTGAATCTGTTACATTTATATATTACATTAACATATATATTATATATACACACACACATATGTGTGTATACACACATATATTCTGCCAAAAATATATATACACTGGGAAAAGAAAAATTGTATAAATATTTTAATACTAAATTTATTGAAATATCATAAGATTAATACAAGTTGCCTTTGGCCTCTGCAATTACAAGAGGTGCTCAAAATGGTGGCCACTAGCTTCCAGACATTTATTAGTATGGTAAATTGCTGAAGTGTGTATACATTTTTTGGCAGACTCTCTCTCTCTTTCTCTCTCTCTCTCTCTTTCTCTTTGTCTCTCTCTCTCTCTCTAAATATATATATATATCTATATACACACACACAGACACACATACACACACACATAAACACACACATATGTGCCATTGTGAATTATGCTGCAGAAAACACTGGAGTGCAGATATCTTTTCAATATTCTGATTTTAATTCTTTTGGCTATATACCTAAAAGTGAGATTGCTGAATGACGTGGTAGTTCTAGTTTTTTTGAACCTCCATTACTGTTTTTCATAATGGCCACACTAATTTCCATTTCCATTAACAGTGTATAATTCTTCTAGTTTCTCCATATCCTTAAAACTAATCATTATCTTTTTAAAAAAGAATCTAGCTATCCTAACAAGTGTGAGATGATTGTCGTTTTGATTTCTATTTCCCTGGTGATTAGTGGTGCTGAACAATTTTTTTAATGTACTTATCAGTTATTTTTAAATATTGTTTAAAGAAATGTCTACAAAAGTTCTTTGCCAATTTTTTGTCAGGTAATTTTACTTTCTGTTATTGAGTTTCGGAGTTCTTTATGTATTTTGGATATTAACCACTGACGAGATACATAGTTTGTAAATATATTTTTCCCATTGTGTAGATTGTCTTTTCAAGTCTGTTGTTTCCTTTGTAGAAGCTTTTTAGTTTGATGTTCCACTTGTTCATTTTGCAAACACACACACACACACACACACACACACACATACACACACACACACACACCTGCCTTTTCTTCTTTTTTGGTGTGTTCTGCGGTTCTCTGTTCAGGGAGGCTCTCTTGCCTGAAGTCTGAATTTAAATTGAAGGAAAACATGGTCATTCATAGTGTTTTTCGGACTTGTGGTGTCACATCCTAGAAACCATTACCGTCTTGTCACCAAGAAAAGGTCACAAAGCTTTTCTTCCATGTTTTCTTCTAAGAAGTTTTTCAGGGGGTTTAAAGGTTTAATTCATTTTGAAAAATACAACTGACTTTTTACCACTAATTACATGGAGAGATGACTCTGACTTCAAGACGTCCTCAGAATTTAATACTAGTAAGTGTTCCCCACTAGACATCAGGGCAGCTCCTGAGCTACAGATTAAGAGTGTTAGCTTCTCGCTCCAGTCTATTGTTTCACTGGCTTCTAGAGAGTTGATGACAATATGGGTAGAAGAGGTATGCTGAGCATGGTGACCAGGAAATGAAAGAACAGAATCTTCTAGCCTAAGATTTATGGGTAGATGAGATCTTTAGCAATGATTACTGGCATCTGGACCTCACAGCAAGCAAGTAGATCAGAAATCTATTAGGTTTTAAGGGAATTGTATTACCCAAGAAACCACAATCCTGACCTGTAAAAGCTTGCAGCTAATTTCAACCTTAAAATAATCTCCAGGCTCCTAAACCTTCACTAGCAGGGAGTGGATGGTACTCACTTCATATGTAGACCTGAAAAATAAAAGACAAGGAAAATTCTTCCAAAGGGTCAGGGAAGGCAATATACAAAAGGCATGTTCCAGGCACTGTATATAGATCTAACCAAGGTGGGGCTCCTGCACTGCCAGGGCACAGAATCTGTGAGTCCTGTCTGGTGGGGTTTGGTAGCTGCCCTGGACCAGTGGCTGCTGCATGTTCATTTACTTTTCTGAATGGGAGCTTTTATTGTGGTTATCCACAACAAAATGGTCATAAACCTTTCTTTATTGTGGTATTTTGGGTGGAAGGTGAGGCTGAAAATAACTTGTCTTGCTTTCTAGGTCACCAGATCATAGGAGTTAGACACAGACTTGATGGAGGGGATTGCACATTATGCAGATTCTGGGCTTTAGGACTGCTAGAGAATGCCCTATGCACAGGAAGAAGTGTGCATGTGTGTATTGGGTGGCGACAGGAGAAAATTGTGGTTAAAAACTGATTATTCACCAATATCTAGTCCCCATTTTCCCATAATAATCATGCTTTGCTCATCCTCCCTTATATCTAGGAATGGCCAAGCGACTAGTTTCTGGTCAGCGATAAGTGGAAGTAACTAGGCAAGCCTTTCTGTGAACACCTTACCTTTTTCTTTGGAATAATTACTTTACACTCAAAGATAAAAATTGAATGTTGTGGATGGTAGAGCTTCTTGCTAGTTCTATGGAATATTACCTAAAATAAAGATAAATTTTCATCTTGCATGAGACATTATATTTTGGAGTATCTTTGAAATAGCAGCTTATGATAACATAGGATATTAAAAAGGAAGAAAACTATCAGTTTCTTAAGAAAAGAATTTTGTTTACCCTGACTCTCAACACCTGCCCCCAGAAAAAAATGTTGAAGTGGAGCCTTATATCAAGTATCTTGTGGACAGTATCCTTGAATACATTTCATAACAAATCCAAGACAGTTTTTACACAACCATCCACTGCTTTCTTGGCTCTTTTAAGTGTTAAAATCAAAGGCATAACTTAGAAAAGCAGCTCAGTGAAAGCAGTTCTTAGGAGTTTCCACTACAGTACTTCACATATAGTCTTTTAGAGGAAAAATAAAACTGAACTCAAGGAAAGACCTTAAAACCTATCTGGGCTAATGGAATACACTGAGTGTTTCCCAGACTAAGCCAACTAAAACTCCCCAGTAAACTCTAGTCATGACAACAGGGTCTAGAAGGTGTGTTTTTGATGTCACTTTGGAGGCCTGCAGAGTGGTTAGTGGGGTGACATTCTATCAGGAAACCAGAGAAACATGATCAGTGCTCTTTTGTGCCGTTGGTCTAACCCCATCTTACTTGAAGTAGACTAAAGAGCTTCCAGCCCACCATTAGTCAGGGATTTCCTGGTGATGGACTCATGCCCAGGTACCAAAACTTCTTCCACTCTGCACTTCTTTCAACCAGAGGTATTATACTCCACTATGGGCCCACAAGCAACACAAGAAGTGGGCCCCACGCTTCTTTCATCCTTTTAACATAAATCCCTGTACTCTGGTCAGTGATACAGAAAGCTAACGGCTCACCTTTGGAGCACTGGGGCTTGGCATATGGCTACCCAAATAAACCTTCTAAAGCTAAGCAACTTTTAATAGAATTTAGAGATTTAGAGTGCTCATTTTAATTAAAAAAAAACCCAGATTTAGTCTATCTCCTTCATAGGTTTATTGAACTATTAATCTCTAAAATAAATAATTCTAATAATAATTAAGAAAAATATACCAGAGGTTCTGGTTGATCCCTGCTCATGGGTACTGGTAGCCTCTAGTTCTAGACCATAGCAGGACACAACTGGTGCAAGCTAGGACTATCTTGAAAACAGTTATTACTACGACACCTGCGTTGCCCACAGAAATCTGCACTTTATCTGTAGATTCTAATTCCCATAACCAAACAACAATCTTCTGGGTATCAGAATATGTTAGTTTGCTGTGTGGGGTTATTTGGTTTTAAGCCCTTTAAATATTTGGATTATCTGCTAGTGACACTGATTTTGGTTTCAGCCTAACATTGAGTTCCATGTTTTGGTTGCATATTTGATGTACTGATAATTAGCTTTTTTGGGCTTCCACTCCCTGATGATCCTAAAATCACTGCCAAGAGACACTTTGCTTCCTTTGTTTTGCATAGCATAAGTGTACCTAAATGCTCTCAGTGGTTCATCTTAACTGAAAAAAGATAGCTACATAACTGCACTCATAGCATTTGTGTGTGTGCATGTATTAAATTTGCAACATGAGAGTATAGATAATTTTTATTTTCTTCAAAGTACATACTTTTGAAACTCACAGTATGTATATATTCAGAAAGATAATGTTTAAAAGAACCCCATCCAATCTACCATGATTTTATAACATAGGAATTGGGCTAACATTACCTAAACTCAGTGGTCTGGCTTTGAAGTATGACAACCAGGCATTCTGTGTTTCCTGATATGACACATTACACACATGTTCATGCTTTCTTCAAGCCTGAAAAAAACTCCCTGAACTTGGATCAGTCAAGTCTCACAATCTAATTGCCAGCTTAAAAGAAATATAACATTAGAAGAATGAGTTGAAATACACTTTTAGGAAGCAATGTGGGAGTGTTCTGTCGGATACAGTACCTTATTTCTTCAACAAACACACACGCACACACACAAAACCGCAAAAGAAAAAAAAATTACTTTAGAAGGAGGGTAATGTAAGAGTTTAAAAGGGCTTTTGAGAGTTAACAATCAAATGAAATGTGTGGACCTTCCTTAGAACTTAATTCAAACAAACCAAGTATAATGATGTTTTTTAAGTAATTGGAGAAATCTATCAAGTGGGAATTAGATCTATATTAAGAAACTGATGCGAAAGGTTGATCTGTAAAGGAAAAGAAAGTACCAACAAAAAGTAGCTGTCAACCTAGAACTGTGTACCTCATTAAATACCTTCCAGAGGAAGCACGAAATAAAGGTATCTTCAGTCAACTGGCCTGCCCTGATGCCAGCTGCATCATGGCATTCAGGTGAAAATTAAGAACATGAGAGAATTTAAAGGAAATTTCCTTTTATATCAAATGAGTGTGTGATATAACCTGGCAGATTCTGTCCTGATGTAATTTTTGCAGAGGAAAGAAAATTTAAAGTTTGTATTCGTTATTACTGACTTTTGGTGTTCAGTACATAAAATATAGTTTCCACGATGATAGCTAATATCCAAAACACCAAAGGGAAATAGCATAGGTAACTACAATAAAATGGTAAACAAAGCCTGGAAGTAGAATCAAGTTCTCTCAGACAAAACTTCCTTAAGACAGATGATACCGTTTTAGTTAACAACAACCTGCCTAAATTCCAACATCTGTCAGCTGAGATTTCTGGTCAAGCTTCACTTTACTTGGCCTGTCCCCTGTGGCAGGGAAGCGGCCACAGGGAAGAAGTTAGAAGGACAGTCTTGTGCGAAGTACACAATACGCATTGGTTAAATTTTAAAATGTGCGACATAACTGGGACAAAAAAGAGAAACTGCGATGGTTGACTGGGATCTTCTGCTCCCACTTAACAAAGACGAGATCGGAGGAGCAATACTGAGGATTCCACAGTTAAGGCAGGCAGAGCTCCTTTCAGGACCCCTTAAAACAAGAACCACAGGGAAAGATGGGGGTGGAGGGAATGCTATGTGGTAAAAGTAAATGCTTTGTGTATGAATTGACTTCTGGGCAGAGATTCCAGGCTGCCATAATAGTATCTTATTCTTCTTTCTGAAGATGAGGTTGAAAAAAAACAGGAGAGGCTCCACTACTCTGCATTTTTGCAATTTCTTCATAGGAAGGTTTCTTCAACAGACATAGTCACTGAGTACAGTGATAAGATTCCTGTTTTGCTTGAACTATGGAGTTCCAGAGCAGTCCAAGGTGCATAATGAATATGTGTGTTTTTAAATGAAAAATTCAAATAGAAACACCAGTCTGTCCTAAAATAATTGATGTCCTAGCCAGTATGTACCTGTAGTGATAAAGGAAGAGCATATTTATGTGTGTTTTGAGTAACATCATGTGTACACTCAACCTGCGTCTGCAGACTCTTACACCACATCTGTACTCCATCCAAACCCATTTATTTATATTGAGACCTGCCAGTTTCATAAGAAAAACCCACAGATAATTAGATCTCTTCTTAAAGAATACAATCATATTTAAAAAATTCAACTTGGGAAGCTTGGTGTAACTCCTAGGGGCTTAAGAAAGGATCTGATTCTGGGCACAACTCAGCACCCTATCAGTCCCACTGTTGACTTAGCCTTGATACTTTGCAATTCTAAGAGTCTCTCAATTTATGAAGCATTTCAACAATGTTGGAAAACAACCAGCATGGACTTGTTAAACATAAACACTCCCTTCCCTATTAATGTGAAGGCTTTTGTACAAACACCATGTATGTAACAATGGCTGTAAGGGCTATTAATTTTCATGTCTGTCCAACAACTCAGTTTACATTAATTTAAAGGGGGAAAGGCCTTTTATAACAAGGTACACCCCGACTAATGCTTCTACCTTGATTCTCCCTAGCTTCTGCCAAAAAGAGATTTCATTTTCATGAGTGTGGAATGAAAAGACAAAGGAAATGCCCTTCTGCAGTTCTTGGAATGTTTGTCATTAAGTTTCCATGAATGTCTTGATTGTACCATCATGTTAATAGTCTGCTCTGAATTAGGAGGAAATTTTATTTCATAACACTTGTCACCAAAAACAAGCACATCTCATCACCCATCCATAACACGTATTCCAAAATGAAAAATTAAATACAAGTGTAGAGTTAAACCTGAATTTCTAAGATGGAATAAGTTAAACTAGTAGAAGTAAATTTTTTAGGGCTTTAATATGCCTAATTTTTAAAGTCTAAATAAGAATTTATCATTTGGCATTCTGGTAAAGAACATATTACACTTAAATTTGCAAATATGGTCAAGAAAATTCAAAAATAAGGACAAAATTAGGTGAAGGGGAAACATCCTATAAGATAGTATGACATACTATAAGGCTATAATGATTAAACGCATATAAGTGCTCAGAGGCAAATAGACAAATCAATTCAAAAGAGGGTTTAGAAGTATATAGAAAAATGCATAGTTTGAGAGGAAATGAATGAGTTGACTATGTCAATTTTGGCCCTCAAAGAAGTGAATTATCAAAAATCTAATACCATTCATTGATGTATCTTTCTTACACACTTGGGTGTTTTTCCAGGAAGAGCTTCCCGAAAATGTGAGATTATTATATATGTTATCAGAAGCACTGTTAGCAATAGCAGAGTCCTTGGGTCAATACAGAGCCCTTTCATTGCTGGCTTACACTTGGAAGCTTAGACTCTTCCAAAGTACTTTGTGATGGTGAAATTTATATAATTTAGCATTCAAACATTTACACTTTGGAGGACAAAAAAAGATATTAATAATTTTGTTGAGACAACGCACATGATTCTGGACCATCTTGGCGATATTAGGACATACAGGCATCTTAACCCTGGACATAAAATGCCAGAGACTCCATACTAATTCCAAAGACAATGGGGAATTCTACAATTTCTAATGTTGTCCCCAAGCACCCAGACCTAGCTCAGGACAGCTCTGGCCCAGAGAGTACGGACATTTTCTTCCAGAATTACATCATCCTGTGACAGAAGTAAGAAGTGAGAAGGTGAAAGAAACAAGAGGGGGCCAAACTAGCCCTTCTAGCAAGTGCACTCTTGTCACAATGACATTGGTCCCTTCAGGACAGCAAAACCCTCGTGACTTTATTGGCTCTAAAAGGTCTCCCTCCTCAGCACTATTGTGCAGGAGATTGCATTTTCAACACAGCAAGTTTGGGGAAACACTGAAGCCATAATGTAATTGATAATACTCATTTTAACTATACGTTGAAAAGATGCTAGGTAACTTGCCTAATACCACATAGCTAGTAAGAGCCGGTTAAAGGAACATTTGCTAACCGATGCTCTTCCAATTCAACTTGAGATTCCTCACTTCAGTATCAGCTTCAACCTATTCAGTGTTGCAAGTGATAACAACATAAACTTTGTTTTATGATACAACCAGTGGAGGCGCCTCCAATGGAGAGGAAGGAACTAAATCTCTCAGAGGAAGAAAGAAGGCAGAAACACTATCCAGAGATATTTACAAGAAAGAAATGATTTGGAAGGACTCATATCACTGTTTTATTTCCAAGATTCCAGTTGGGACCTACAGCACATGTTATGAGTGCCCAGAGGATAGGGTTTTTCTACTTGCTCCTTAGGTTTCTTTCTCAACCCTGGTAGTAAGTCCTACAGTTGAAAAGCTGAGGTTGCTCTAGCAATGGGTGTGCTCTTTACTCCTGACCATATTGGCTGCTTTGATTCTCTGCTTCTTGCACATCTGGCTGAAGAATAGCCAGCTGAGCGGCTGTACCAGTACAGTTGTGCACCATGTCACAGCCCACAGTGGCTGAAGCACACTGGGTTACACACATGATTTTGAATTGCATTCTCAGCATCACTGTACATCTGATAACCATCTCACCTATTTTGGATTAGGAGTTTAATTTATTCAGGCAAGTAAGTTCCTGGGCTTTTTTTTTTTTCTGATAGTACACCGTTTCTGCTTCTGATAGTTCATCTTTGCTTTCTTCCCCCCCTCACTTTCTCAATCAGGTTACATCTCGTAAGAGGGTTACCGAACTTTAAACAAATGCTTACAGTGAAAAAAATCTAGAATATGATATAAATGATTCATCCAGGTTTCTAGCACAACATCTGACCCAGAAAACACTGGAAAATTAAAAAGCAAGATGAAATGAACTGTTTTGAAAGGTATATAGTTTGACTTTTTAGTATGGGCATACACAAATTTGAATGACAGGGTTACCCGTTGTACTAAGAAATTACAATAAACAGGATACTTGACAAACAAGGATAATGAAAGCATAGAGTTGCATCATGGTTCATTAGAGCAAACAATGACCCTTATGATGCTGGGACTGTACAAGACTACATTACCATCCATTCCAAGCACAAGCACAAATATGGAACAGAAGAACTAATGAGTTGAGATGTCATCTGAATTTCCATGGGTTATATTTACAGCCTAGAATTGTAGCTTTATTGAGTGGTGCCAAACATTCTTATTTTATAATAGCATTAGTGACATTTCTCTTGGATAATCCTATTTGTTTTCATTTATTTTAATGAGTTAGTTTGGGATGGTAACCTGCAGTGGAAAACTTGGGAACAGGTGACAGCATGATTTGAAATCCCTTTTGAATTGAAAGGTAGTTAGAAGCTAAATTAAATGCTTAGATGTATGGTAGTTATCCCACACTATATATTTTACTCTAAAAACAGAGGCTAAAGTGCCAATTTTAAGAACCTAGGACTTTATTACCTTTTAAAACTTTCCTGCATGGATGAGTGGATAACAAGGACTAATTTGCTGCATTTTTGTGGCCTGTTTCCACATGTCCACATTTCCCAATGGCGCTTTCTTTATGGAAAAGAGTGTGCTGGGTACAACACATTTTTTTTTTCCATGAGGTGATCGTATGTTTATGATTCATTAAACCCTTCAATATGTACACATGCAGTAGTAACGCAGAAGGCTAACAGGCATGGACATTTGCCAACCCTCTAGGTGTCCCAGCTACAAAAGGAGTTTCTAATGTTGAGAACTTCAATTATGTCACTTAAACCCATCACCCTTTTTTCCTTTCTTAATGCTATAAATCTTTCGAATTTATTATTTCCATAACATCTGATGTGAAAGAGAACCTTTGACATTTTAGTTTTCCTTAGAGACTTAGAATGAGAAAATGGAGTCTCTTTAATTCTTCTATCTCAATTAAAAATGAGAGGGGTTGGGGATTTAGCTCAGTGGTAGAGTGCTCGCCTAGCAAGGGGAAGGACCTGAGTTCAATCCCCAGCACCCCAACCCCTAAAAAAGAGAAAACTCTCTCTGTAGATCTCCAACATCTTTCTAGAGCCCTAGATAAGAATTCTTGATCAACTCTGGTATCTTAGGCCCAGGGAATAAGTAGCAACACGACATTTCCATCCAAAAAGCACTGTTCCCAGGTTGGCTCCAGCTTTACCATGCAAGAGCTACAGTTTACCAAATCAACTGTGAGGTCAAGGAAAGGACCCCTATTTTATAACTATAGCTCAAAGACAAACTATACCAATGGAGATAATTTAATATAAAGAACTACTTACTAAGTACTTAGTTTCCAAATATGCATAAAGCAAACATTAAGTTATCACAGAAAGAAATAGGATGCGGTTGCCACCTATAATACTGGGAATGAAAAAAAAAAGAGAGAACTATTATAACTAGAGGCTTGGAAAGAGGATCCCAGTAGATGCGACACTCAGCGCTGAGAAGGGGCCTCAGTCTGATGGTACTGGTGCCTCAGACCTTGGAGCATGGACCCAGGAGAGGTAAGATCTTTTAGAGGAAGGTGACAGCTGCCTGGCGCCAATGGTGGGGCTGGTGGGGTTCACCCAGACTTCTAAGGAAGGGATGCTGCCAGCTAAGACTGCCTCTGAGGGAGTTCCATAAAACTGGTTCTGTACATTTCGGGGAAATTGGAATTGGTACTACCTGCTGTTGCTGGCGTGAACTGCCACTACTTGAGCAAGGAAGTGTTGCTGGGTGATACCAAAAGGATCAGCCAGCAAACTAGAGTCAGAAGTAGCAGAGAGGAAGACAAAATTTCTCCTCTAGGTTTGTAGTCTCACTCTAGCACATTCTATTGGCCCAAACTAATAGGGTACCGGTAGCAACAGAGAAATGTGTTTTGCTGTGACGTAGCATGGAGGGATGAATTTAATGCTGGGAGACAACAGCTTAATGATAACCCCAATTCATTTATATGGTAAAAAAAAAATTGACTAGGAGTGAGAGAAACAAAAAATTTTAAGTGGCATTCTCACATCTAATCTTAAACCTGACTTTCTATTTCTCCACTTACTCCCATGTCAGCTCTTTTGGCTAAATTTTGGGTCTTCCTGTAGAACTTGAACAAAGATTATTCCCTCTAACTTTGATGCACTGTTATTTTGTAACCAATGTGTAATTAACTAGAGGAATTCTTTTGGAGAGATTATCTAGATAGCTTTTACTTCAGGAAGTTGTTTATCACTCTGAGAAAGGACTTTTTTTAAATCTATTTTTACCTTAAAAGAAAAAGCAAACTTTACTTGGCAAATGGTTTATCACGGAGGTCTTATTTATGAGCAGAGGCAAGACTAAAATTGCTGTCATCATTTTCTGAGCTTGTGAAATACCCAGTCAGAGGAGCATCCTTCCATCCTGCGCAGGCGTGGGACAGACTCTGACCCATGCAGCTGCCCCTTCCACGTTTCTTGGGTTCTCTCTTGGCCTTCTTGCCAGTTCTGAGTTAATAATGAAAAAGTGAAATAATGAAAAAGCTCACTTGATTTCTTTTTTTAAATCTGGGACCCAACCTATTACAGTAGATTTTTCTTCTTATGTATGGGAATATGCAGATATCTTCAAACAGGAAAACAGAACACCTGTTGGATTTTTCTGTTGGTATGGATTTCAGGTACTGAAATGAATATCTGTTTTATTTAAAGACTGGTCAACCAGCTGCCACCTCATTTAAATAGAGTGCTCAGCAAATCCCTGGAGCCTGGCTTATGTAGCAAACTCTCACACAAGAATATGGGAAGGCAGTACAGAGTAGTATTGTTTTCCAGTGTTTCACTTTGAGAAATTAGTTTACTGTCTGGCAAGAGGAGAGATGATCAAGTATTCCTAGAAATAATAATCTGCCTGTGTAGTTAGCAGACTTCCCACAGGATGGCGGTCCCTTTGCAAAGAGCGGGTGTTAATTTTGAGCTGCAAAAATACCAGCAAGGAGCTCTTCAGAGGAACTCAGAATTACTTAGCTCTCATTCTGAACCTAATTTTTAAGTGTCTAGGAAGAAAATAACAGCAAAGTGTTGTAAGAGATGCTTCATTCAGTAAACTGAAAAAGAATATTTGGCAAAATTTATTTGCAAGAGAGAGATAACTCAATATGAAAAGTTAGATAGTACCAACACGTGTGCTAGGGTGACGAAAACAATAAGTCCAGTCTTGGTCTAACATGAAAATACGTGTATTATTTTATTTTATTTGGGGTAAAGAGATGTTAGGAATTGTTTATTTTTAGAGTCCATAAAACTTGATTTCCTACACAGTGGACTCAATCTAAATTGAATATTTACTCTTGCTAGATATTAGGCTTATCCCAAAATTTGAAGAATTCAGATTACTGATAATACTCTGAAGAATAAATGTGGGCCAAAGCTGGAGGTTCTAGCATGGAAACAAGAGGTTCTCTGTATTCTTGTTTTCTACTAAAGTGCCCTAGAGAAATCACAAAATGCCCCAAGTCTTAAATTATTCTTTAGGAACTGCTCAAGGTCAGCAAGGCTTCACATTCAAAGAGCCACAGAAGGATCATTCACACAGCAAAACAGGCCAGAGAAGGCTTTTGGAAGACGCTCCCTCACAGGTGCAAGAGGTAGTTTAATTCTGTTGCACCGGACCCAGCTAGCCAAACCAACAGAGTCACATCAGAAAACCCTGAGGGTCTAAGACCAAGTGCGTTAATAAATGAAGAGACCTATAAGTAACCTTCCCACCAACATTAACCACACCAAACACAAGTCCAACCAAGGCTTCTCATAACTGGTTCTTGTTCCGACACAAGAGCGAGAAGAGCCATTTACTGTGGCCAGCGGTTACTCTGCCTCTCCTCTGTAGAAAGCTGTGGTCTTCGAAAAGCTTACTAAAGATCTCCACTGAAGAACAAAAACGCGGGTAAAACTAGTTTCCTCTCAAGTTATGACTCAACCTTGGTCACCACACTTCCACTTGGGCCTACTAACATTTGCTAGCCAGAATGTCACTCTTTTCAATTGGCTGTACAGCAAACAACAGCCTTGCTGCCTTTTAGTCATATAGAAAGCCACAAGAATATTTCCTTTTGACTCTCTTCTCTCCACATCAGACCCACAGTCAAGCTAATGCTGAGTTCTATCTTCTCACAATCTACTAGAAAGTGGCTTGCCTGGACTTGCTTACCTTGCTAAAATGAGAAATAAACAGCTTAATGTTAATTATAAATAAAGGGTTCTGGGTATTGAACCTGTCCATGGAATAGCAGAGAGGGAAAGCATTCTGCTCCACCCCTGTGTAAGTTGGGAGGAGCCACATCCCTTGCAAGCGTAGTAAATCCCCCTCAAGCATCTGGGACAACATGGACCTGCACAGAAGCCAAAGGTGGAGTCCGAACACCTGCTTGTAGATGGCTGAATCCAGGAGCAGAACAACTGAGACTGACAAGGTCTGTCTTGTATTTCTCCATCTCCACATGCTGGCAACAATGACAGAAAGGAAAAGACTTTTGAGTCTATTGGACTAAAAAGAAAAGAAAAGAAAAAGAGGAAAGCTATATTTGTTTCTCTCCATCTTCCTTGGAGTCCTGAGAGTCTGCTCTTTACAGATGATCATCTCCCGTGTGCTCATGTGCTGTTAAGAATTTCATGCTGCTGGCCTGGGGACACAGGCTCAGTGACAGAGCACTCTCCTATCATGTATAAGGCCCTGAGTTCAGTCACCAGTACTGCAAAACTAAAATTAAAATAAGATCAATGTTAGGCACACTCAAATACCTCATCTTTGACAAAGAAGCCAAAAACCCTCATTGGAAGAAGGATAGCCTATTTAACAAATGGTACTGGAAAAATTGGCTAACCACATGTCGAAAATTAAAACTAGATATATGTCTCTCACCATGTACTAAACTCAAATCAAAGTGGATCAAAGATCTAAACATTAAAACAGAAACATTAAAT